>NW_021027076.1:513839-563187 GCF_004153795.1 Camellia sinensis | reverse complement strand
TTTTTGACTTTTTATGAAATATGGGTTGGGTTTAGGTTGGGTTTGAAGTGATGTGTTAGAGAGGTGACGTAACTTAAATAAAATGATGTGACTTAAATAGGATAGTGACTTTTTAACTTTTTATCCTTTTTCAATCATGCCAAACTTGGCCTTAATTCTACTTTCATGATCATTCAGTTTTATCATTATTTCACTGAACTAAATACTACATTTTCATATTAACATGATAATGGATATGCTTTAACACAATAATAATAATAAAATAATTTCTAAATAGTACACATTAATATATAATTTCACACAACAATAACAAAAATTAAAAATTAAAAATAAAAAAGTTTGATTGATACTTAATTAATATAATGTGAGATTCATGATCTCAACTACACAATAATATTTTTCGGCAGAATTCTATAATATAATTATTCTGGGCATAATGATAGTGACAAAAAATGAAGGACTGGCCCACTCTGTTGCACGGGAAATGAAGCGGTTGAGGGCCGCCACTCGGCCGGTGAGTCTTTGAACTTCTTTGACCGTCCTAGGTGACTGCATCTCAACCAAGGCCTTGATCTTCTCAGGGTTAGCTTCAATGCCGCGCTGACTGACCATAAAACCCAAAAACTTTCCAGATCCTACGCCGAAGGCGCATTTCTCTGGGTTAAGCTTCATCTGGTACTTGCGCAAGGTGGCGAAGGTCTCTCGTAAGTCAGTGAGGTGATCGGAGGAATGTTTGCTTTTGACTAGCATGTCGTCGACGTAGACTTCTATATTCCGGCCTATTTGGTAATGGAAAATGGTATTAACCAGCCGTTGATAGGTGGCCCCAGCATTCTTCAACCCGAACAACATTACACAATAGTGGTAGGTACCTCGGTCGGTAATGAATGATGTGTGTTCCCGATCAGATGTGTGCATCAGGATTTGGTTGTACCCAGAGAAGACATCCATGAAGCTGAGCATTTGATGACCGACCGTGGCGTCGACCAGCAGATCTATGCGGGGAAGGGGGTAGCTGTCTTTGGGGCAAGCTCGGTTCAGGTCAGAGTAATCGACACAGAGTTGCCATTTGCCATTGTGTTTGTGGACGAAGACCACGTTGGACAACCATCTAGGGTAGTCCACATTTTTAATGAATTGGGCCTCGAGGAGCTTGTCAACTTCTGCGGCTATAAGAGTGTTGCGCTCCGGATGGAAAATGCGTTGCTTCTGGCGCTGGGGTCAGAAGTGGTGTTCGATGCTGAGGCGATGGGTTATGAAGGAGGGGTTAATGCCTGGCATGTCTGAATGGGTCCAGGCGAATACATCTCTGTGCTCGGTCAGGAGAGCGGTAAGGTCGGCCTTGGCTTGGGAAGGTAGTTGGCTGCCGATTTTGGCCGTTTTTATTAGGTTGGTGGGATCAATGTTAACTTCAACAAGTTCCTCCACAGGTTCTCCTCTGACCAGCTCGTCCTCGTCTCGGACGTCAAGCCCTTCGATGATCATGGCCTTTTTCAGCTTGACTTCTTTGAGTGAGGCGACATAACACTCCCTGGCCACGGTCTGTTCTCCTTTGACAGTTCCGACGCCGAGATCGGTAGGAAACTTGATGGCAAGGTGATAGGTGGATGTGATGGCTTGGAAGGTGTTTAGGGCTGTACGGCCAAGGATGATGTTGCAAGCAGAGGGACAGTCGACCACAAGGAAGGTGAGCAACTTAGTGGTCTGCCTCGGGTGTTCGCCAATGGTTATAGGTAGATCGATGGAGCCGATGGAGGTCACATGGTCGCCGGTGAAACCGACCAGAGGGGTTTGGAGAGGAGACAAGCTTTCTTCCCCAATCTTAAGCTGGCGGGAGCAATTGAGGAAGATGATGTCTGAAGAGCTGCCGTTGTCTATGAGAACTCGTCTGACCTTGTAGTTGGAGAGGATGGCGGAAATGACAAGGGGGTCATCATGTGGGTAACAGACTCCTGCACAGTCGGTGTCCGTGAAGGTGATGGGTGCGATCCACTGTTTTGACTGTTTGGAAGGTCGGTCCACTGTCGTCACTGCTTTATCTGAGCCCTGCCTTATTTTTCTGAGCTCTGCCTTCTGAGCCGAGCGGGATGGTCCCCCACAAGCAAGGCCGCCTGAAATGACTCTGATTTCTCTGAACGGTGGAGGGGGATTGCCTGGAGGTCGAGGCTGTGGCGGTGGGCGATCATGGCCTTGGTTAGGTGGGGCTTGGTTCCGGGGTGGTGTATGTCGACGATTGTTCCTGGGAAGGTCGGTTCTTTGCCTCTGCTGAGGGCGGGTGTCTGTGAATCGGCTGAGGCGGCCCTGACGTATGAAGGTCTCGATCTGATCTTTGAGGTTAATACACTCGTCGGTGGTATGGCCATGGTCTTGGTGGAAACGGCAGTATTTGGACTGATCTTTCTGATTGGAAGGGTTTCGTGAAGGCAGGGGCCACTTGAGGGGGTAGTCCCGCTGGATCTGATTGAGGACGTGTTCCATGGGAGAGTTGAGTGGTGTGTACCGCTCGAACCGACCGGGCGGTCGGGTCGGAGCCGACCGGTCGGCTCGGTGGGGTCGGTCATTATAGTGGGGTGTTTGGCTATTATACTGGGCGGTCCTGGGTTTTGAGTCTTTCCTCTTGTCTCTGGGGGTCGGATTTTTAGTGGTTGGCTCCTGCCGAGTGGCCAGGGAATCTTCAGCATTCATGTACTTCTGGGCTTTGGATAGTAGGGCTGCCATGGTGGTTGGAGGGTTTTTGGAGAGGGAGAAAAGAAAATCGGACGACCGTAGACCGGCCATGAAAGCCGTGAGGATGACCTTGTCGTCGTTCTCCGCTACTTGAAGGGCTTCGGTGTTGAAGCGGGTGACGAAACTGTGGAGCGACTCCCCCTTGGTCTGACGAATGTTAAGGAGTTGGGTGGTTGGGCGTCTCTGACACTGGGCTCCGATAAAATGGCTCAGGAAAGAGTCACTGAGGTGTTGAAAGGTGGAGACGGAGTCCGCCGGTAACTGGCTAAACCACAACCGAGCTGATCCCTTCAGTGTCACGGGGAAAGCTCAGCACATGATCTCGTCAGGGAAGGCATGGAGGATCATGAGGGTTCGGTAGGTTTCCAGATGGTCGACTGGGTCCGTCGTGCCATCGAAAGAGTCAATGGCGGGCATTTTGAACTTGGCGGGCAATGGTTTGTCCCGGATGGAGGCAACAAAAGGCGAGTTGGCGGTGACTGAGGGCTTGTGCTGAATGTTCTGCATGACCCCTTGTAGTTGGAGCTTCATAGCTCGGAGTTCAGCGTCCTAGAGGGGAATGTTGGCGCCATGGTCGGTCAATGGAGGCTGGACGCTGCTGGCTTCCCCCTTAGGGGCTAGTGCCACGACTGACGGGCGTGGGGGTGGAGGTGGTAGGCTCATATGTAGAGGAGGAGGAGGTTGTAAACCTTCTGGGTCGAGCGGAGGGGGTTGTGGAGCAGTGTGGACCGGGGTTCTTTCTTGGTTGGGTGGAATATCTGGAGGTGGAGCGGGGAGGTTTCTTTGGAGTAAAGCACTGATCAGGGCCTGGTTTTGCTCGGCCATGCGGTTAATGCTGTTGGTAAGTTCGATGATGTACTGTGGTGGGTTGTTTGGATGGGGAGGGTCTGTGTGATGATCGGCGGTATTATGGTGAGAAGCCATGGATCTAGTCGTGACCATTCACCTGGACGGGTGAGAGGAAAAGGTAACGGAGAGAAAGGGGGGCTCCGGCGATAGTGAACACAACTAGCGCACGAATAAACCACAAATTCCCACAGACGGCGCCAACTGATGATGCAGTCCATCCTGGGTGGATGGGTCGGGCTGGTCCAAGTTCTTCAAGTTCCGATCCAGGCGGATGATTCCACCAGATGACCTGCAAGCAAGTCCAAAGGAGAACGGGGTAGTCCCCCGCAGTGAACCCTCCGGCGAGCAAATCAGTAGAGGAAGAAGGAAATATAGAGAGAGAGAGAGAGATAGAAAAGCTTAACCTTCCTTTTGTCTTCGATTCTTGCTTATATCCTTTGGTAATCATTTCACTGTCCCTTGCGACGTGCCCTCCTCCGCCGAAAGCCTGTGCCGTAGCTTACCTTGTTCAGGGTGAGGGGGCTCTGTTCCGACGGGGAGATGTTGTCGTAATAAATGCTGTGATGGGCTGCATTAATGGTGATGTGTTGTGGCAATAACTCTGCAGATCTTTGTCTGCTGATGTGGCCTGTGTTTCACCTGCCATGTGCCCGAATGTCATTGGCCCTCTATGCCCAGATGGCCTCCAGCTGTCCTGGGCTTTGCCAGCCGGGTTATGCTATGGGTCCCAAGCAATGGGTTTGGGGTTGTTTGCTGTGGGCTGTAAGCCTTATGGGCCTATCCATGTCATTCTTAAAATTCTTATATCCAATCCAAACAATCAAACGGAAGTTAGAATAGACATATTAGGCCGAAACCCAAATATGCATATACATAGCTGCACGGCTAGCTGCCCTTCCATTGTTGGAAAGGGAAACAAAATCTCACAAGAATCAAATTTGTGTGCACTGTTAAGCATGTACAGCCACACATGCGAGATGTGCGCCAGATGTCCCTTTGTGAGCCGCAATCCCGTTAATGCGGCTGCAATTGATGACCTGGGATTTGATTAAGCATGTGTGGCCGCACATGGTCAGCCAGTGGGACCCGCTATGGTTCAATCTCCTGATCTGAATTTTGAACGATTTTGTTACCATTATGCATTCAATTAACTCCAAATTGATAATTTTTTATCACAAAACATAATTTCCTTTGAAAAACTGACAATTTGGCATTGATTAAATGCATGGTCCATCTCCTTTTGAAAAGATTTTGAAAATATGATTTTGGCCAAATTTGAAATTATTTTGAAAATGGGCTCGGAGAAAGTGAATGGTAATCCAGTAAGGTCCATTAGAAATCTAAGAGCACCAATGCATTAGAAATGTAACATTTTCATCATTGGGGAGCATCCGGAATGGCTAAGTCTTAGGACTGGATAAAATGGGATATCTCCAACCACCATAAACAATAACAACACCACCTAAGCCATTTAACACTGGCACACCTTCCAACAACACTACCACCATTAAAGTCACATGCATTCTCTTCCTTTAATGAGTGATACACTCGACTAGTGACGAAGGACAACTTAGTATATATTAAAAAGAGGAAGTAGGGCAACGGTTTGTAAAATAATGATTCCAAGAGAAAAGTTTGGATTATGATGACTAAGGTCTGTTCGACAGATTTGAATGAACAGAGAAATTCAGCAAATAGGAAAATGAAGGAAGAAAAAAGTACCTAACTAGGGGCTGCTTGAGTTCTAGCACTCAAGTCAGTAGAAGAATTCTACATTCATTCTTTAACCAGGAAAAACTTTCATTACAACTCCAAAATCATGTTACAACAAGAGGCTCTTTTTATAGATATTAGAAAGCTCTAAAGACACAAAAAAAAAAAAAAAAACTTTCTAAAAATTTCCCAATCCAATATACAAATCATAATAGACTCAAAATCCAGCAGAAAAGGTGTTTTTTAAATAAATACACAACTTGGATTGCAACCCAAGAAAGCAACCTTAACTACCGTAATAATAATAATAAGAGGAAACTATAAATACACCCTTGAGGTTTGCTTAAAATGCGAATTGTCCCTTGTCGTTTAGAAAATTACAAATATCTCCCTGTCAGAATTTTTTATTTAATAGAATTAATTGAAAAAGTAAAATTTCTAACTGTTCACCTATACAATAATAAAATTATCTAAATTATTAATTGAAATAAAATTTTAATATTTTTAAAAACTGTTAATTAACTTGATGATTTATTAATAAAAGGACCTATTTGTTATGAAATTAGAAACTTTCAGAGACATAATGTAACTTCTAATCCTCAAGGGGTGTGTTTAAAATAGGAAACTAAACCAATATAGAAACAAAAGTACACAAATTCCTAAAAATCAAAATTTCTTACAACCATGAGTTTCTAAACTCCTATAACATCAATAACGTTCGTCCCATGAAGTGCCAGATAACCATGAATTCCTCCCAGGCTGGGCTCTCGGGTGTCCGGGGTCCAATCAGATCAACCAACAACGTGTTTATGGAACAAGAAGTTAAGCAAGGGCTAGGAGATTGATAGAAGAACCTGGCCAAAGTCAATGTTCATGAACCAATACAATAACAAAAAGTACGACCAAAAGGTTCACACAAAATAGGGGTTCGGAAGCTTCACCATTTTTATTTTTTTTTGGGGGGGTAGTCAAGAATAAAAAAATAAAAAGTTTCGTAACTACAAATGTAGCCCTAACCAGCAAAATTACTAAACTAGCCCATACTAAAACAATGGCTTGTGAACAACACAAGTTGCAAAATCAAACTCCTAAGATTTTGAAAGCATTGGACTTTGAAGTCCCAAGACTACAAATAATATATATACATATATATATTTTGAGTAACACAACGGAATCTAGGAGGACTTTATTTCTCATTAGGTCATTGACTAATTGGCTACCTTCTAAAATACACCTATTGTAACATTTGCATAATTAATGAGTCTTCACGTCTTTTTTTTTTTTTATCAACAAAAAAAGAACTTTTATTGATGAACAAACCATACAAAGATGAAATTACATCAGATAAAGGAGAGGAAGAGCAGCAAGCATCATAGCGAACTATCACAATCCCAACTAGATTGGCGCCAGAAATAAAGACCAATCAAACTGCAAGCTCAACCCCAAGGGTTTGGAGAGGGACCAAACCCTGGAAATAGAGTCTTCACGTCTTTGATCACTCTCCAAAAACCATAAATGACTGCCCTATCTGTTAGGTTAAAGATCTCACCCCAGCTTTGAAATTGTAATATGAAGTCTGAAACTTGAAAGAACATATGGCAATAGATTATTACGAAGAGGAAAAATTGGACATTATTAGATTTTGTGTTCTTGGCTGCAGGGTCTAGAAGCACAGATGTGCTCAAAACCTAACAAACAAATTATTATTGCATCGAGAAATTTTATTTATTTATTATTATTATTATTATTATTATTATTATTTGATAAAGACATCGAGAAATTAAGCACCCCAACCAACAAACGAGAGACGTTTTTTGTCTTTGGGAAATATGCACCCATATCCAAACAAGGACTTGAACCTTACACCTTTTTTAGCAACAATAGGAGACACCAGTAAAGTTAACAGATTGTGCCAATCTTTCAAACCATGCCTAAATTAGTAGATAGTTAACTACATGTCTAGAATGGTATACTCAAAACAACAGTCATATGACTGCGAACATAAAGTACAAAGTTCTTGTCAAGGAAAGAAAGTCAATCTATAATTATAACAAAGATATTAACTATGAATCCAAGGGGTTGTGGCATTGTGGTAAGGTCTTGGGGTTTAAGCCCCAAGGTCACAAGTTCAATTCTCCTCTTGGGCCAATTTCCTGGGCGAAACACTGTTGGTTAGGAGGTTGGACCTCAAGTTGTTTAGTCAGCACTTGGTGTGGGTTCAATGCTCCCCCGCTGTGCGAGTCCTGACTTAAGCGGAGGTTGGACCTCAAGTTGTTTAGTCAGCACTTGGTGTGGGTTCAATGCTCCCCCGCTGTGCGAGTCCTGACTTAAGCGGAGCTTGTCTTGGGAGGTCGGGGCAAGTTCTCAGGTTATACTTTCCTCGCTCGGAACGGCTAACAGGACACCTTAGTGATCTCTGTGGACCTGCGAGAGGGTAGGAAGGATTTTCCTGTAACAAAAAAAAAAAGATATTAACTATGCTGGCGTAAAAATAATATATAAAAAAAAGAAAGACATAAAAAGAAAGAAGGGTAGAATGAAAATTGAGAAATAAAAGAAGAGAACTATATATAGAATTTCAAGATGCTATTTCACATCCCTAACCAGTGACTAAGCCCCTAAGGCCATGTAGCAATATGTCGACGTAAACCTAATAGTCATTCATTTAAGTGTACAAGGTCACCTAATAAATGTCTAGGTCAAGTTATATTATTTTGCATGGAAAAGCATTTAGGATAATAGGGTTAGCGTAAATGACTCAAGCACAAGGGGACGGTGTTTTAGGTTACGTAAATTAGTTTAAAATAGAAAAAATGATGACCTGTTGCAAAAATTAACTTACTAGGTTTGGACAATACCAAAAATGCTAAAAAAGACTTGAATTGAAATTTTAATGGAGCAAAAGAATGCAGGCTCCAAATGTTGTTGAAATTGCATTTCAGGTTCACGATGGTAGTACAACGATTACTATTCATGTTAATACAATTCTATTCATATTTGTATGTTTTAGTAGACATTGGTATAAACTATTCAATCAAATCTTATTAAACATGCATAAGAGGAATTAGATTTTAAATGAATTTCAGCTCCAATTTGTCTATATAATAGGCACACAATACTTTGAAGTAACAGCAAAGCCCAAAAAAAAAGTAGAGAATAGTTGACAATCAACCTCAGGTATTATAAGTATAAACACATTAATTTACTAAAAAGACAGACCTGGACTCAAAAATAAGAAAGAAAAAAAGAAGAAGAAAAATATATCAGCTTCCTAAGTAGGAGAACAAAAGGGATGAAGAGAAAGAGTAGAGCCAAACTTGTGTCATCTAATGAATCTAACTCCAACTGAGTTCTAATCAGTCTTTCTTTTATTTTTTAATAATGTCATCTAGGAAGTATAGATACGGATACGACACGATACGAATACGATGATATGACAAAACCTAAAAAAATAGGATAACGGTACGGTCAGGATACGTTTGTGAAAAATATATTTTTTAAAATTATTAATAGTGAGTTACACATAAGGTAAAGAACGTTGAGAAACCACAATGTAATTTTATAATGCAAAATACTAACCTTTAAGAATTTTGTATTAATTTAAGTTAGTAGCTTGTTTACTTTTTAAATTTTTAATAGGTCTTGCAAATATTTCATTTCAATATCAAGTTTAATATATTTATATTACAATAATAAAACAATTCACAACTTGTCCTTATACTTTTTCCTTTGACACTAGGGAAACATATTGTATTTAAGTTTACTTGCTTATTTATTTATTGATATTTAATTTTACTATTGTTATATTCTCTTATTAATTCTTACTTTCTATGTAGTTATAGGGGACATGCATGAAATAATTAGGATAAATCAATTTGATAAATTCTATTATTTAACTCACTATGTTCTTCTTATAGAAGAACTTAACAAAGTATTAGAAAAATATTCTTATATTTATACTTGCAATTATAATATATTATATTACTATGTAAGAAATGTTACAATTCTAATTTCATAAAACAAGTAAACATGACTTGGAGTATCCGATACTTCAAAATTAATGAAAAAATAATTAAGAAGTATTCGATACTTTTAATAAGTATCTGATACGTATCCGCGAGTATCCAAAGAGTATCGATATCCGACACGAATACGATACAGATACGTCACCCTATTTGAAGTATCCGTGCTTCATAGAGTGTCATCATTGACAACTACCTAGAAATGAACAAACCTTTAGACTTGGTTGGTTAGAAATATGACGTGTCACAAGAACAAAGATTGAAAGGAAGTGAAAATAAAATCAATTTTAAATTTGGAACCAACAATAAAACATATTCTTGAGAGAAAAAAACAAAATAGCAAGGAAAGAGAGATCACAGAAGAGGGAGAAAAAGTACATAGATTGGGATTCAAATATAATACAGCAGACCACCGGCCTAACAGGGAAAAAAAAAGAGGAAAATGTATCAATGATTTGTTGCCTCAGATCTGCAGGATATTGATACTAAAAGCTTCATATCTCGAAAATGAAAACAAAATGATCAAATTCAAACAATATTCACAATGAACATATATTAGCAGATCTTATCTTGAAATGACATCATTTCTACATTTTTATTGTGAGACCCGTCAAGAGGGAATACATCAGTACTTGCAACAAACCCAAAAGTTGTGAATTGTGGTGGTCTGAAAGGATCAAAACCAAATTTCAAACAATAATAATGAATTTTATAGTACAAGAAGAGAAGGAAAGGATGGAGAATAACTTTGTGATTAGAGAGTTGCTAAAATAATGAACAATTAGATAAACAAATATATGACTTTTTCTTTTAATAAACCTTGACATTCATTAATTGAAGTCGAAGGTCTGAAAAGCCATTAAAGAAGTCATTAATAGCTTGACAAGCAACAGAAAACCAACTACTAAGCCTACAAACGGAACTAATTTGTTCTTTGTGATTATTGTCCAGAATCCATATATGTTTCTCAATATATTTCATTCACTCATCAATACTTTGCCACACACCAATAGTAAAGATAACGTACGTTCTTGATTGGTCAACAGCCTTTGTAAATGCAACATTTCATCACCTTGCCAAAATTTTGAATTACATCCTTGCGTAGAAACTCATGAGCTCGAACAGGAAATAATATCAATCATATTAGAAATGACACATCCTTGATGTCAAAAACCATTTCATTGCAATAAACTTACAACTGTCGAAAAGGGAGACATTCTTAACTAGATGGAGAAGAAGACTAGAAAGGGGGGAAAGGGGATGGATAAAAAAAAGGAAATGGAAAAGACTAATGATTTTGTAAACAAAAACCGTCAAACATGATATATGGTCTCCTTGCATGAATGGACAGCGAACCACGGAGAAAGTCGGAGACTGTCAAAATCACAAGGGCGCAGCTTCAAATCGCAAAGCTTCTTGAAACTCTTGTCCTTGAAGTAATAGGCTATGAGTTTTTCAGATATGTAGAAGACTAAACATGAATCCCCTTCAACGTGTCCTCCAAGGAAGCAAAGCAAGTTGTATGTAGAAGTCATACACCCGGCCAGGGTGCATACAATACATCTCCGGTAAATCTGCCACACCCAATTCAAGCTCAACCCGGTGTTTCACAAACCACTTCAAATAGTCAGCCTCCAACTCGAATACTTAAAAATGACAGTGCAATCGTCATGGAATTCAATTATTTGTAGATGGGGCCTCCAGACTCCCCAAAATGCAGTATATCCTTTGTGAGTCGATTATGAGGCATTGGAAATGGGAAGAGTCTATGTTGATTACAATCATAATAGATTGAATGAATCTTCCCATTAAGGAAGACAATATTTTCAAATATTTTGCTTGATGCTCGAGTAAGAAAATTATACTCGGGAAAACACCCAAGTTCGAGAGGAGGAGGAACATAAGGCAACTCGAAAATCAACCCCGCGCCATTGTCTGGCACGGAGAGCAAGTATCTTTTAGTCAGGTGAAACAGAGGTGTCAAAAGCAAGGTTCATAGAAACAACAAAGTTTCTCTCATCCCCATTGATTGGCCTAGAAATAATGGTAAATTGCTTTGTGGTGTATCCAAAGTGTAGCAAGAATATAGTTTCTTTTTTATTTTCAATTTCATTGAGAGAAACGTGATTGAATTTGAAAGTGTGTGAAGTGAAGTGGCAGAGTTATACCTTGGGAAGTAGAACGCAGCACAAGGAGATTGCGGAGCAATCCAGTCACGTATCGCGTACGGATCCGAGATCAGAGATAACTATCTCTAAGTTCGACACGGCCTTGAAAGCTAAGAGAGGCGATGACCTTCTCGCCAGAGGAGCAGAGAGTGACGCCGGTGGCTGAAGGGGAAATGCGGTGGCGCTGGCGGAGGAAGACAATGCGGCGGTGGCTAGGAAAAGATGAACAGAGAAGCAGAGGAGGGTGTGGGGATTGGGATTGGGATGGAGATGAAGAAGAAGATGAAAACGAGGGTTCCATAGAGAGAGAGAGAGAGAGAGAGAGAGTAGAACAGAGAAGCATACACACAAATCGGTCATGATTCTCTTTCTTTTCTGCCAAATTTGGCAATGCTATCTATTTCTCATCACACAGGTCAAAAATTTTATAAATAATTTAGGTTGAAAATAAATTATAAAATTTATTTTATTATAAAACTTAAATTTTAAAAAAATTATAATTTTTTCAAAAATTTTAGATGTGACAGTTATGAATAAATGTTGAAAATCTCAAATAAGTTCCTAAATATTTATAGGGGTGTGGGACCATGTATGTCCACCTGTCATGGGTCCTACAGTTATGTAATTATTTGGTAAAATATTTATCACTTTATTTGATTCTAATTTTTTGAATTTCATTTTTTTTAAATTGAGCATTTAATTTTTAGTAAATTTTTAATATTTTAAGTAATTTTTTTTATTTTAAAGGTAAACTACCAATAGGTCTTAATAGTTAAACTTAATTCTTATCAAGTCCTATTGAAAATAAGTCTTGATAAAATTGTCACTAAAAATATAGTAATTTTTTTAATATTTTAAGTAATTTTTTTATTTTAAGAATAAACTACCAATAAGTCTTAATAGTTGGACTTAATTCTCATCAAGTCCTATTGAAAATAAGTCTTGGTAAAATTGTCGCTAAAAATATTTTTTTGTGACAATTTTTTATATATATCGCTATAAATTGACAATTTGTGATTTTTTTTGTCATGATTTTTATAAATTGTCGCTAAAACTTATAATTAGTAACTTTTTTTACGACAAATTTTTTCCATAAGACCTATTAGACAAAAAGTCCATCTATTAGGACTTACACGTAAGTACTCATTTTTTTAATTTTTTAGATGTACCTAACTTAAATGTACTTAAAAAGTAAAATACTTGTAAAAAAATATTTTAAAAAATTAATAAATATACAAAAATACAAAAATATAGTGAATTTTCATTTTTTTATATATTTTTAGTATTTAGTGAATTTTTTAAAGACTTTTTTCATAAATATTATACTTTTCAATTGTATTTTATATTAAGTGTGTATAAAAAGTAAAAAATTACTTAAAATATTTTAAAAAATTCACTAAAAATAAAAAAAAATAACAATAAATTTTAAAAAATTAAAACCAAACCAGGTGTATAGTTTATTTTGTGTGGGTCCTACAGATATCCACTTAAAATCTCTGCGTGATTTTTTAATGACTACAGTTACAAACAAAAAAAAAAACAAAAAAAAAAAAAAATACTAGAAGTTATAAATAAATTATTATATATTTCACCAAATACTTATATGGGAGTGGGATCGGATCCACGTGGGTTTATGTGGCGTGAGTCCCACACCCATATGAATATTTAGTAAAATATATTTATTTTTTTTTGGATCTATAGGAATTACTCAATTACAAATATACTTTATGAAGTTTACTTAAAATATAGATTGGTCCTTTTAGTTTTAAAAATTACAAATACTGTCTTGTCATAATTTGTCATTCAATAGAACTGTCAGAACAAATAAAAATTTTAACTATCCATCTATTTAATGATAAAATTATCAAAAGTGTTAATTAAAATATATTACTAATTTCATTAAAAATCTTAGATAGGGATTAATTGACTTAATAATGATGAACTAATGAAAGGATTATTCATCATGTGATTATAGTTTTTTTTTTTTTTTTTCATATTGTTTGCGTGTCAAAAATATATACTTAAATCTAGGGCTGAGTAAGGAATCCGTAAAATTCGTAATCCGATCTAGTCCAGTCCAATCTGGTAGGTTTGGATTGATTTTTTGAATCCGTGGTTCGGTTCCGAATTGCAGAATTAAAAAATGTAGTCTATGGATTGGTTCCGAATTGAACCCCACGGTTCTGGATTGGAACCGATCCGGACTGTATATAAATAGTCTATATTTTTATTATACACCCTTCCGTATAATATCTTCTCTTATTTCATATAAACCTAAACACAAACCGAAACCCACATAGTATATTCTTTTATTACTTTTGTTTGTTAGTTTTTAGTTTTGATTTGTAATGATCTAAATACTTATGGTGAAACCCGTTTTCTTATGATTGTTTAAATTCTAGAACAGTATATCGCTATTATAAAAAGACATGTTACTATTGTTGAACTAATATAGTACTATGTTTATGTTTTTATAAAATTAAAGTGTTATATATATATATATATATATATTTGTTATTTAATTATGTGAATCCGTAGTCCTAAATCGATCCAATCTGTGTTTAAATGGATTGGTTCGAATTTGTTTCACGATTTAAACGGATTGAATTGTTGTAATTTTTCAGAAACCGTAAATAATAAATTAATCTTAATTTTATCCCAATTTAATTTAATCCGGACCATGCCCACCCTTACTTAAATCGTTTGAAAATATATACTTCATTTGCTGGAAATCGGGCAGCCAAGGCAGGCCATTAAATTGGGCCACAAAATGAAGAAGGTCCACTAGATGTAAGTAAAAGGAGTAGTTGAAACAATCATTCAACAATTCTTTAGAGAGGAGCATTGATTGCACTTGTGTCAAAAAATAAATAAATAAATAAATAAATGAAAAAAAAAAAAAACATTGATAACTTATTCTCTTTTAACCAAAAAATTTAATTACTATAATTTACAATCGGTGCATAGGAACAAACCTATTAACTCATTAAAATCCTTTTTTATAAGAACCAAAAAAGTCTGTAAAAAAAAATCTGTTATTTTTTTATTTCCTATTCTAAACGAGTTTGGGGATGCTACTGCGTGGAGTGTGCAGCAGCATCTGCTGTGTGCAAAAATGAGCTTATTTTGATAATTCGAACCGTTTAAATTTTAGAATACATCAAGTAGAATATGCCTGCAAAAAATTAAATTAATTGGATATCGTTTACCTATTCATCCACTCATATTTGTATTCATTTTAATATTTTAAATCACAATTATTATTTATTTTTATAGATAGAAATGTGAGTGGATAAATAAGTAAACGATATCCGATTAACTTGATTTTTTACAGACATGTTCTACTTGATGTATTCTAAAATGTGAACGGTTCGAATTATCAAAATGGGCCCATTTTCGCCGCACAGCAGATGCTGCTGCACACCCCGCGCAGCAGCATCCCCAAATCCCTTTGTATGTTGTGTCGTTTTTTTTATTTTTTGTTATTTCTATATAAATAAAAAGTAAAGTGAAAAAAAAAATTATTTTTATTTTATATGAATATTACAATGGTTAAAATATTCAATTTTTGTAACCTTAATTTACTTTTTAAAAAAAATAAAAAAAAAAAAGAGTACTGGTTTCTTTTAACTAATACGCAATTTGCAAACCAGTAATTTAAGAAGGTCAATGGACTGGAACTAAGGGCTGGTTTGGGGTGTCCTAAAAAAGTGTACTTTTTGTCTTTTTGGACTAAAAAAGTTGAGAAAAAAAATATGGAGGTTTGGGTTAACTTTTTGGATTTTTATGAAAAAATGTGTATTAAAAAATTGTATAAAAAGAATGTGTAAGAGATGAATAGTGACAGGTGGGCCCCAGCCGTACAAATCGGAAGGTGTGAATGGGAGTTGGAAATTATTGGCTATTTTTTGTACAAAGCACTGCACGGTTTTGTTTGGTCTGTGGGGGTTATCACGGGTCCCATTTTAATAATCTGAACCGTTCAATGTGTATAACTCGTTGAACACTATGTACCTATAAAAAATCACGTCAATCGGATATCGATAGCTATCTGATCAGATATATTTATTTTTCAAACATTAATTACAATACCATCCATTTGTCGTACATAACTGATCTGATCATATAGTTATCGATATCCGATCAATGTGATTTTTTGCAGACATATAGTACTCGACGAGTTCTACACATTTAACGGTTCAGATTATCAAAACGGGACCCGTAATAGCCCCCACAGGCCAAACAGCGGTGTGTGTGCAAATCACACCCAATCATTTCATATATGTGCACTGCCGCTGCACAACAGCCGGCTTTTGGTCAATTCGGTGTGTACTTTGGGCAGAAAATAATAATTATTATTTTTTTTTTTTAGTGAATAGTGATATCTTTTTAGATTTTGGAGTAACTTTTTGACTTTTTGACTGATTTAGGTTACCCCAAACCAGCCCTAAATTTGAAATATCTCTTACCAACTTTTGTTAGTTATAGAGGGGCCATTCACTTATAACCATATGCTCACATAATCAATTAAAATACTGTTATATCCCCTTCCCACAAGCCACACACGCCTATTCCCATTTAATTCCAACATCATTAACTTTTGGGTAAATTAGACTCACTTCTCCTGAGGTTTTTGTTAGATTTTTATTCTTGACAATTTTGTTTGACAAAACTTATTTCAGTTGTACTTTTATTCGTTCTTTTATTTTAGTGAGGCTATAAGTATTTAGATGCGAATCTAACCCGAATTGTGCATTGCAAAGAAATTTGTGATGTTAATTCTTTCATGTTTGTCACTTTGTTGACTATGTCGGGGATCGAGCTACCCAGTCAGTTCGCGGGGGTCCAGGGGGTAGCGCCCCTTGGCAGGTCCGGGGCAGCGCCCAGGCAGGGTTGAGGGGCAACGCCTCCAAAGCTAGAAACAAAATTGCAGTCAAAGTTGCTTGGTCGCTCGAGCGAAGAAGTGTGCACTCGAGCAAAGAATCCTTAGTCCTAGAAGTTTGCACTGACTGTAAAAAAACTGAGAAGATGTTTTTCTCGCTCAAGCGACACTTTGGTGGATCGAGTGAAGACACTCGGAAAAACACGCGTTTTAGTCTCCTCGCTTGAGCGAGAGATCCTTCGCTTGAGTGACCATCGTGGATCTGTTTTCTATAAATATGTGTTTCAGTCAGATTTTAGGTTTACAGCTTCCAGGTCTTCTTCTTGGATATTAAGGTTCATATCTGTAGCTTCTTTGCTAGTTTCTTTGATGTTTGTTTGAGTTTAAACTCATGGTTTGAGAAATATACATCAAATGATTGTTTGTTTCATTCAATACAAAAAGAGAGTTGTTCTTCGGTGGATTCCGTGGAATTTGGGCCTGAAGCTTTGGTAGATTTTGGAGTGGCTCTTCGTCGTGATTCGACATCAGCGTTGTGGATTCCACGTTGGGCAAGACAGTTTCTAGATGAAGACCGTGGTGGAAGAGGCATATAGGGGTCGGTTCAATTTGGACGTGGATTCGCTAGGTAATTGAGAGTGCACTTGTGTAATTTCTTTTGTCTTCTTAGTGGATTGTTTTATGGCTTTGGCCCGTGATTTTTTTTATCACAATTGGAGGCGCTCAAATTGTGATTTTTTCACGTTAAATTCGTTGTGTCGATTTGTCTTGATTGTTTGATTGGGATTGATATTTACTGCTTAAAATTGATACATAATCACAAATCAATATCTAGAGGATTTCTAGATTTTTCATTTTTGACAATTATAGGGATCGCTCCTATAATTTTAATAATTATAGAAATCACCCTTATTTTTGAAAGGGTTATTAAGTTAATCTTCTGTTAATTTATTTAACAAAATATGATGATATCATGCTGACGTCATCTACTATGAGTAAAAAATTTCAAAATTACCCTTATATATTCAAATATTAAATTTCTCTCGCCTCCCCTAAGGTTTTATAAAAAAATTAATAAAGACACATACATTATTTTAATAATGTTAAACAAAATTATTAAATTATGTACAATATTTAAAAAAATTCTAAATTGTTAAGACAAGCATATATATAGTCACTACAACAATTGACACTTTTCCAAAAGTCAAGTTTTAGTCGCCGAAGGTTTTTAGCGACTTAAATTTTTGGTCGCAAGATTAGTCGTTGAAGAATTGTTGGGAAAGGTAATTGGTGACTAAAATAAGTTTAATCGCCAAAAGCACTAAATTGCCAACTAGTTTTTTAGCCACCAAAAGCATTGAAATAAAAATATCACATTTTCAGCGACCAAAAATTTTTTGTCACAAAAAACTTCAATTATTTATAACGACTAAAGATTTAGTTGCCAAAATTTTTTTTAGTTCATCCTATTATTTTTTTAGTTACTAAATAAATTAGTCACCTAAAGTCTTATTGTGTTTTGGCAACTAAACGTATAGTCTCCTAAAGTCTCACATTTTTTGAATTCGCTACTATTGGCTACATATTTTGTACAAGCCAATTACAATTCGACGCGTGGCAGAATAAGGGTAATACAGGAAGGCTAGTCAAGTCTTCGATCCTGATCGTACATGTGGCAGTTAGTATTGGTTATTACGAGATCTGAGTAGCAGTGGATCAACAAAGAGAGGCAAGGTGATGTGGCTTCAACAGTTACTCACATTTAAATTCAAATTTATGAGGGAAGTCTAACTGCAAGTGATGGCATAGTGGGCTAATTACAAGGCAACATGATCAGCGATCATGGAGGCGCAGTTCGACGGTTGGAAACGCAGTTCGATGGTCATCCTTGAGAAGTATAAATAGCAGAGAAGGCCCCAGAAAAAACCCCAGACTCAAATCCAAAAAACTAGTCCTAATATACTTATTTTCCTTTCCAGTTTTACATTTCTAGTCTTACATTTCCTGTACTTTAAATTCCTGCACTACACTTCGTTCATATGAGTAGTTTCAAGTAGATTTTTGCTGTAAACCTCTGTGAGGCTGAGTTTGGATCATTGTAAGTTTTTCGTTTTAATGAAATACTTCGACTGTTCGTTATTTAATTGTTATTTTGCTTAATTCTCCTAAATCAAGCCACCAGTAAAAGTCTTCTTCATTGAGGCTGAAAGAACTAAAACACAATCGTCTGATAATTGGTTAGCAATTAATTTTCTGTAAGGACTGATTGATCCTTGCTGGCACGCTCGCAATTACAATAATAACCTTCGAAAGCCAAAAAGCCAACATGTATTTTTGGCACGCCCAGTGGGACTAATTGAAATGGCTAGACGTAGGAGACAAGGAGAAAATGAACGCTTGGAAGAAGGCGTGGAATGAGAGGTAGAGATACCTAATCTAGAGGATAATGTGATAACACATCCTGTGGAAACTTCCATTTTATCAGAACCTATGATCGAACAGGCCAGCACTTCAGAACAAGTACCACATGTTCGTAATATTGGACGAGACCAAGGAATTGGACCATCCACTATTCCATCTACTCAGCCAATAAATCCATGGGGTGGCCTAGTAGATGCCATGGGACAGCAGTTAATAAACACGATGGAAAGGTGGGCAACATCCTTTTTGGATCGAATGAATAACCAACAAACAACAAACGCAAGACACATGGAGGAAGTTTTAAATGTCCCTCAGCAAAGATTGACAAGAGATAAACAGCCTATGCAAGTTAATGGGCATTCTAATGGTCAAACTAGTAATCAGAACTATGAAAGACCATCACCTAAGTCTTGGTACGAACCTATTCCGAGGCCTATAGCAGGTCAAAATGCCCAGTGTTTAACAGTGAAACCATGCAATTTGGTGGATCTGGCCCAGTACAAGAAAATGGCATAAGAATGGTTCCAAATCCCATGTTCGAAGCCATACCTGGCACAAGGGGGTTCACTAATCCCTTATTCGAATTTATACCCGGGGGGTTGGAAGGTTTTCCTACAAATAGAAGAGACACAACACCAGTTCCAGCACCTTTCGCAGGTCCTTTCGCAAGACAGGCTCAAAGGGGTTACCCACACCCCCAACAGCAACTTGCACCACAGGGACAACCAGTCCCAAATATACCACCTTATGGACCAAGAGGACCACAGACACAAGTTTGCCCACCAAATCCTGTGTTTGCCCCTCCAGTAGTGGTTCAGCAGGCACAAAATATGGTTCCTAGGGACCAAATTGCTGACATTGTTAGAGAGATGTGTGGACCAATGGCTCGGGGGGTCCAGACTCCAGTGTACAGGAAACCATACCCAGAATGGGTGGACAGGGTACATGAATACCCAAGAGGTTTCAGGATACCAGATTTTGCCCTTTTTTATGGGAATGGAAACCAATCAACAGTGGAGCATATTACTAGGTTTGCTGCTCAATGCGGTGAATTTACTAATAATGACTATATGAAGTTAAGGTTATTCCCAAATTCCCTAACTGGGGGAGCATTTGTATAGTATATTAACCTTATACTTGGCTCTATCCAAACTTGGCAACAAATAGAAGAGGCATTTCATGCCCAATTCTTCCAATCGGAGCCAGGGGTTTCCATGGCAGACTTGGCAAGATTGAGTCAAAGGCCTAACGAGAAGGCTACTCAATTTATTGCCAGATTTAAAAGGGCTCGAAATAAATGTAGAGTCATCCTGCCAGAGCCAGAATTCGTGAGATTGGCTCAAAATAGCTTAGAGTTTAGGCTTCGAAAGAAGTTTGACTCAACTGAGTTCAGAGATTTAGTGGAACTCACTTATAAGTTGTCTAGATACAAAGCATTACTGGAGGAGGAATAAGATCGAAATAACGCATCATACAAGACATATTATAGAGATCCTAATTATGAGATCGATGCGGCAGAGATTGTGGGGAAAGAACTTGTGATCTGTGAAGCATTAATTTATAAGGATACAACAATTGACCAGCAATTTAAAAAGAAAGACCTTCACAGGAAATACTCTTTCGATTTAACTAAGGCAGATGACATTTTTGATCATTTGCTTGCGGCCAACTTCCTTAAGTTACCAAAAGGAGTTAAAATTCTATCTCTTGATGAACTTAAAGGAAAAGTATATTGTAAATGGCATAATTCTTGGTCTCACTCGACTAAGAACTGTATTGTTTTTCAAGACAAGATCCAAGAACAAATTCGGAAAGGAAGTTTGAAATTCCCAGCCAAAGCTGAAAAGGCCATAGGGATCGACAGTAATCCATTTCCAGAAATTGGAGAGGTGGCAGCCAATGTCATTATGCCAGACTTTCAGAACCTGTCTTTGAAAGAATTGGAAGATGTCAATGTGCAGATGCATGTGGCCAACCAGACAACTATCAAGAAAGACACTGGAAATCTACCAGCTATTGGATAAGGTTTCTCACACCAAAGGGAAAACTCTGATGAAGAAGCACTAGATGACGATTCCTTAGAGGCAGCTGTAATGCAAAGGATGTGTCCCAAGTGCAGATTAAGCTACAAGTGGTTGAAAGGACTTCCAATTGATGGGAAGCAATATTACAAGGATGTGCAGAGACGTCCTAAACCAACCAATGCTTGCAATAAAAGGCCATATCCATCTGGTGTTAGGCAGCAGCCATCGATGGTTGAACCAACAGCCGATAGAATGCAATCTAAAGGCAAGAGGCCTTTATATGAGGCTAGGTCACCTAATTATTACAGAATGGAGAGCAGTCATTCTGAAAGAAGACTGGAGAAAGGTTCAGTTTATGGGATGAAAGCCAGAGATTGGCCCCCTAAACCAGCCTCACGCAGGATAGAAAGTGGACACCTTTATCGAAGGCCTGAATTAGGCCCAAAGCATGAAGTCAGGGCCAAGCAGTGGCCTTCACAGCCAGCTTCGAAGGTGACTTCGAAAGAAGAAAGAAGCAGTGCAACAGCTGGGTTAGTAAGTTCGTGGGTACCTGGGGTCCCAGATTGGTTTATGATGCAGAACAAACCTGGGGAAGTGTTTACCCAAAGAGATGTAATTGGAAACCAAGGCAGGATGGTCAAGCCTCCTTTGGTGGCTCCAAACAATTGGGTATTGCTTAAGCACCCAAAAACAAAGGAACCAGATATGGTCCCCGTAATTTCTAGATCACAAAGGAGGAAAATTCAGTGTAGGTACACTCAGTACCAGCAAGACCTGAAATAGAGTGGAGAGAGTTCTTCATTGGTACAGATAGAAGGAAAGAAGAATCCAAAGTCAAACCATACTCCAAAACCAACTCTACAAGGCAAAATGGGTTGCAGCAGAGAACAGTTGGCCAGAGTTCACTCTGAACTAAAAGCCAGAGAGAAGTCCAGTTTAGCAGGATTGAAGAAGGCATTGATGGAGAGTGACAGCGAGGCAAAGAAAGAAGTTGGCTTAGGCCAAAAGAAAGAAATGGTTGAGGAAGAAATGTTCGAAGCCTTCATGGCTGAACAAACATTTTTGGTTGAAAAGCCAGTCAGAAAAGGTTATTCGAAGGAGCTCGTTAGTAATGATGTACTAGAATGAAGCATGGAGGATACTTCCGCAGTAACTGAACAAGGTGGCCAAAAGGAGAAACAGGCACTGCCAGCCATCCAATTTGGCTCAGTGTCAGTGAATATGGTTCACATACTACTGCATGAATTCCAAGCTGGAGATGAGAACCAAGAGGGGCAAGAAATTGACCCAATTCCAGTCTCTAGTGAAGACTCACAAGTAAGTATGGTACACGATGAACCAGGAATGGCTACCCCAATGGAAACTGAATATGAGAGTTAAGAAGAGGTGAGTATTAATCTCTCATATCCTTTTGAGTATCCCTCGAACTCTATGACACAGCATGTCAAGCCTTTGTATATCAAGGCTTTCTTCGATGGGATATAATTGAACCGAGTCTTAATAGATAATGAGGCAACGGTGAACTTACTACCGAAATCTTCCTTGAAGAAACTAGGGAAAAGGAATCCTAGGTTAATCCCAACTAGCACAACCATTACTAGTTTCGCTGGAGATAAACAGATGGCTTAGGGAATTCTGCCCATCAACCTGAGTGGGGGAACCAAGGACTGCATGACAGCATTCTTCGTCATCGACAACAATGCTAAGTACAATGCTTTACTTGGTAGAGATTGGATTCACACTAACAAGTGTGTGCCTTCCTCTTTGCATCAGAAAATAATGATGGCCTTGGGCAATGGAGAGACAGAGGAAATTGATGCAGATCCTCAACCCTTCATAGCCTGTGCAGACTTCACAGAGGCCAAATTGTATATTGAGGGAGTGACACCACTCAATATATTGAGGAAACCTGATGGCTCAGCCGAAGTGACAGCTGATGAGGAAGTGACACACCTGAAGCACTTAGTCCAGGAGAGTGTTGATGAAGAGATTGTCATTAAGGATGACAATGATGCCTGGTTGTAGGCAAAGAAATGAAGTCCAAGAAGCCAAGTCTTTGGCTTTAATTAAGTTCTCAATATTGGATGTAAAATCAATAGTCCAGAGAGTGCAAGAGCAAGAGGAAGAAGCCATGATAATTGGCTGCAAGTAGGAGCAGCAACAGGCTAGAGTTTTGGCCTTTGACAAATACTGTGCATTGGACATTGAAACAAAAATCCAGGAGATACAAGAAGAAGTAGCCTTATAGACAAACTTTGTCTATGAGGAGGAGGGTAAAGATGTTGAATTAAAGAACCTGGGAGCAGAACAAAGTAAGGAGATTTCTTCGAAGTCAGAAGGGATCAAAGAAGAAGCTTTAGTAAGTTCTCAGGCACAAGACCCCTTAGAAGAAGTAAATTTAGGGGAAGGTTCTATACAACAGCCCACCTATATAAGTGCTTGTTTGAATGCTCTGGACAGGGACCAGTTGTTGGTTGTTCTGAAGAAATATAAAGATTGTTTTGCATGATCTTATAATGAACTACCAGGATTTGATAGGTCATTAGTGGAACATAGGCTCCATATGAGGCCTAATTTCAAGCCATACAAGTAAAAGCCAAGAAGAATGAGTCCAGAAGTGATTCAGAAAGTTAAGGAAGAAATTCTTAGACTATTCAAGGCAGGTTTTATTAGGACAACCAGGTATGTTGAGTGGCTATCCAATATTGTGCCTGTAGTTAAGAAGAAGAGTAAAATGAGGGTATGCATTGATTTCAGAAACTTGAATTTGGCAACCCCAAAAGATAAGTATCCTATGCCTATAGTAGATTTGTTGGTAGACAGTTCAATAGGGTATCAAATTTTATCAATGATGGATGGGCACTCTGGTTATAACCAAATCTGCATTGCAGAGGAGGATGTCCACAAGACAGCATTCAGATGTCCTGAGAATATTGGCACCTTCGAATGGGTTAAAATGCCATTTGGCCTGAAGAATGCTGGGGCTACATATCAGAGGGCTATGAACACTATCTTTCATGACCTCATTGAAGGGTATTTAAAGTGTTATATTGATGACATTGTAGTTAAATCTCAATCCATGGAGGAGCATCTGTTTCACTTAGAAGCAGCCTTTGAAAGAATGAGAAAGTTCAAGTTGAAACTCAATCCTCTTAAGTGTGCTTTTGGCGTATCATCTGGAAACTTCTTGGGCTATGTAGTACACAAGAGAGGAATACAGATTGACCAGAATAAAGCCAAGGCCATCATTGAAGCCAAACCTCCATCAAGTAAGAAAGAATTACAAAAGTTCCTTGGACAGGTTAATTTTCTTCGAAGATTCATTTCTAACACTGCAGGGAAAACTAAAGTATTTTCTTCCTTATTAAGGCTAAAAGATGAAGAGGACTTTGTGTGGACAGCAGAGTATCAAATTGCTTTCGAATGTATCAAAGCCTACTTGGCCAACCCTCCAGTGCTGATGCCACCGAGTGATAAGCCCTTGATGTTGTACATAGCTGCAGCAGAAGATTCATTGGGAGCTTTCTTAGCCCAAGACAATGAAGAAGGCGAGGAGCAAGCTGTTTATTACCTTAGTAGGTTTTTAAATTCTTGTGAATGTAAATACTCAGTTGTAGAAAAGCTGCGCCTTGCATTGTATTTTGCTGCAATGAAATTAAGATACTATCTTTTGCCTACAACTGTCTTGGTAATTGCAACCACAGATTTGGTTAAGTATATGTTATCTAGACCTATGTTGAGGGGAAAAATTGGCAAATGGATATTAGCCTTATCAGAATTTTATTTAGAATATGTTCCCCAAAAGGCAGTAAAAAGACAAGTTTTAGCCAATTTTTTGGCAGACCATCCATCTCAAACAGAAAGCCAAGAGATAATGGAA
The DNA here is from genome assembly GCF_004153795.1 of Camellia sinensis. Taxonomy (NCBI): domain Eukaryota; kingdom Viridiplantae; phylum Streptophyta; class Magnoliopsida; order Ericales; family Theaceae; genus Camellia; species Camellia sinensis. Next base: position 538,501 of record NW_021027076.1, on the reverse strand, counting down.
CTTGGTATGGCTAGTGTTGAGCCATGGCAAATGTGGTTCGATGGATCGAAAGCCAATGGTCTAACTGGAATTGGTATAGTGATTAAGTCACCACAAGGAATAGAAACCACACATGATTTCAGAATGGATGAAATTACTTGTTCTAATAATCAAGCTGAATATGAAGCCTTAATAGTGGGATTGGAAATTCTTATTGGACTGCAAGTTCATGCAGTTGACATATTTTGAGATTCTCAATTGGTGGTTAACCAAGTGAAAGGGATTTTCAAATGTCAAAGTATAAGCATGTTGTCATATTATGTTGTTGCATTACATCTGCTTTCTTAATTTCAAATAGCAAATGTAACTCATGTCCCAAGATTCTTGAATAATAGAGCTAATGATGTGGCTCAGAAAGTTTCGAATTTCAAGAGAATGGATAATACTCAAAGGTACATAAGCCAAACAACATACCAAAAATCAATACCACCTTTAAATAAAAGGAATATGGTCCTGGAAGTCAATCATAATGACTTACAGGAACAAGATTAGAGGCATCCAATAATGCAGTACTTGGCTGGCCCATCTTCGAAGGTCAGCAGAAAATTTAAATTGCAATCTATGCAATACATCATACACGGTAATGCTCTCTACAAAAGAGGGGGAGGTGGTTTATTGCTAGAATGTTTAGGCCCAAAAGAAGCTCTAACAGCTATGGCTAAGGTTCATGAAGGTATTTGTGGTGCTCACCAGCCTGGTGCGAAGATGAGATGGTTGCTTCGAAGGCATTCCTATTATTGGCCAACTATCCTTAAAGACTGCATAGAATATGCAAAGGGTTGCCAGGTATGTCAAAAGCATGGCACAATCAGGCATGTGCCCATAACTGACCTGCATGCAGTAGTGAAGCCTTTGCCATTTAGAGGATAGGCCATGGATATGATGGGGAAAATACACCCACCTTCTTCGAAACATCATTGTTTCATCTTAGTGACCACTGATTACTTCACTAACTGGTCAAAGCTAAGCCATACAGGGCTGTAGACCAAACTGATGTTATTGGATTCATTAAGGATTTAATTCACAGATTTGGTATCCCATAGACTATAATTGTTGATAATGGGACTGTGTTTGATGGGAAAATGGTAAAGTCTTTTGTGGCAGAGTTTGGAATTAGCCTTGTGAATTCCACCCCCTATTATGCACAAGCCAATGGTCAAGCTGAATCATCCAATAAGTCCTTGAAAAAAAGAATACAAAAAGTTGTGGAAGACAATCCTAGGAATTGGCATAACTTGTTGTTGGATGTATTGTGGGCTTATAGAACTTCCCCAAGGTCAAGCACAGGAGTCACTCCTTATGCCTTAGTATATGGGCATGATGCAGTGTTACCTGTGAAAATTAATGTTAAGTCCTTGAGGGTAAGATGCCAAGACCAGTTAAATCCTGAGCAATACCATCAGAGTATGTGCTTGGAATTAGAAAGTATAGATGAAGCTAGAATTCTGGTATTAAATAGCATTCTTTTTCAAAAGAAGAAAGCAGCCAAAAACTATAATAAAAAAGTCAAACACATTGGCTTTGATGAAGGTGATTTGGTGTGGAAAACCATACTCCCAATAGGGATTAAAAGCCATAAGTTTGGCAAATGGTCACCTAACTGGGAAGGACCATACCAAGTTCATAGAGTTCTGCCTTTCGGAGCGTACCATTTGAGAAATCTGAATGGATACATACATCCAAAAAAGATTAATGGCAGGTATTTGAAGCCTTATTTTCCAACCATTTGGGAAGCACGAGAAATAAAATAAACACTAAGTACAAGAACACGAGAATACTCAAATGATAAATAAGAATTTGGGTTTTCATAAAGAGGTGAATACATTCTGCCATAAATTGGCCCAAAAGTCATTACAATGCCGTAGTTGCTCTTTTACAATGGATGTTCTATTTTTAAAAGATGAAAACAATTGGATGGTTGTGGTCATTTCCTGCTTTCGGTCGGCCAGTCCTTGGTTGGTAATCAGCAACTTGGTGTCAGTTCGGATTAAGGCCTGGTTAACTGCGGATAGCTCCTCCTCAAGTTTAGCTTTCTTTTCCATTAATTGAGTTCAAAATTAGGAGACAGAGGAGTGTTGTTCCTTTAGCTCTGATACTTTAGTATGTACTTTGGAAACAAAGCTCTGATCTCTCACTAATTTCTCCTTTGCAGCCTTGGCAGCATGGCGAATGTTGATATAAAAGTCAATAGTTGCTGCTGCCTGAGATAAATGACTTGAGACAGTCATGCCGGATTGCTCGACGATCTTGCAGCACTGAAGAAAGCCATTTCTTATTATAGGTCTTTCTAAGGCCTCGAAAAGAATCCTCGAAAAAGATGTCAGCAGCTCCAGACAGTTGTCCAGGTCCATCAGAGGCGGAGAAGGCTTGCAACTGGAAAAAGAGCTCTCAAAGATTTCTAATAAGGAATCAGCCAAAACTAATGGCTCAGTATCATCACTTGCCATGGGAGAGGTAGAAAGCATGTCGAAGAGACTAGCTAGTCCTACTTCGAAGATGTTTACCTCATCCGTGGACATGAGGGGTACAGAAAGAGCTTAGGTGGAGGGGGGAAGGACTGCATAGCGATAGGAGAAGTGGGTGGAGCATCTTCAGCAGTCTCCATGGTTCTAGCCACCAATAAATCTAGGGAAGAAGGGCTGGAACTAGACAAAGGTAATAAGCTACGAGTTGGAGAGCTGCCCTCACCCTCTATAGGAGAATCAGCTACCATCGAAGTGAAGGTAATAGTTGGGATTTCCCTAGGAGGAGAAGGAAGAGCAAGGCTCGGAAGAGAATTAAATTGAGATAGATCAAAGGACAGGTAAGGGAGGTATGGATTTAAGCCAAAAGAAAGAAATGCAGGAATACTTGGCCTCAAGGAGGGTACAGAGGATGTAGGCCTAGGAAGTGAGAGTATTATCTGAACGGATCTCACATTTTGCAATTGGTCAACTTCAACTGAAACTGAGGGAGTCCTTATTGGGAGAACATGCTCAGTAGTCATTGCTGCAAAGGAAGAAGTACAACGTAATGTCAAGTCTCAATACCAAAAATTTGACAAGGAAAAATAGTAGAGGCTTGAAAGAAGTTACTTGTTTCAGAAGTGATAGTAGCAATAGGAGAGCTACGCAGAGAATAATGCTCAGCAATATGTTTCCTTCTTGCAGCTTCCCTTTGAATTGCATCAGCAGCAGCAGCTTCATCTCTTAAGAATTGCTACTGCCGTCTCTTCTCAACTCTCTCAAAGACAACTATGGCCTTAGAATGTTCCTGTTCTACTACCTTGGCAGCTGCATCATGAATAGGGTCTTCGACCAAATCAGAAGCAGAGATAGTCATCTTCCTTCTCTTTTTTCTTTGTATTGGTCTTGCCTGTTCCTTCTCAATTTCTCTCTCTTCGATCTGGGATTCAGATTCCTCAGAAGTAAGTTCCTCTTCTACTACTCTGGCAGCTGTCTCATGAGTGGGATCTTCAATCGAAAGAGAGACAGTCATCTGTTCCCTCTTTCTCCTCTGTAATGGTACTTCCTGTTCTTTCTCAATCTCTTCTTCTTCAATCTGGGATTCTGATTTCTCAGGAGTGAGTATCAACTTCCTTTTCTTTTTTTGCTTTTGTTTGTCCTTGAGAGTAGCTAGGATTTCATCCCTCTTAGGAGATTCTTCTTGTGGAGACCCTGCACCAAGAGGTATGAATGTAAAGGAAACAAACAAAAGAGTCTAAGGGGAAACCTGAAAATATTTACCCCTCTTTGAAGCAGCTCTGGTAACTCTAGCAGGAGAGGATGAGGCTATAGGAGCAGTTTTGGTAGCTGTGGAAAGAGAGGGGATATTCTCAACTATTGTTGATTTAGCCTTCGAAGGCACTCCTAACCCTATCAGTAAGTCATGAGGGTGTACGGATAGGCGCACTTCCATATTGGCTGTCCACCAGTTTTGAAATCTTTCAGAGCTAGGCTAGAAGGAAGGAAGGGGACAAATTTGAACTCGCTCATTTCTTTCAATAGTTTGAATGTTGCTTCTTCCAGTTTTGATTTGGGTATTCTCAGGTCTCTGGCTGTAAGATGGACATTCGAGAGACTGCAGAATGGAATGGGAATCCCCTGAGTCAACCCAAATTGCCTGGCAAATTGAGAAGGACAGTACACCTCAGCTATACACTTATAAGCTCGAGGGTTTAAAGTGCCGATGAACAGCTCCCTCGGCAGCAAAATAGAAGCCCACATGCCTTTGTGGGGTGGAGTAGAGCACTCTTTATTAGCTAAGAATGTTCGTAGCCAAGCAAGTCCTTTGTTGGCATCAAAGGGGTAGAAGAAGGTAGCAGGTGGAGAAATAGGAAGTTGGTGAAAAAAGGTGAGGTAGTAGGCAAAGGAAGCATGATAAAGAACAACTCTGGCATATTTTTCCCCATAAGTGTTAGGTTCCTGAAGAAAGAATTTTAAGCATTTGGGATGCAAATCAATGAAGTAAGCAAAGAGCTAGAGTTGGAGCACCCAAAGGGGACTCCCTTGGTTTACATCAAGAGATTTCTCACAAAATTGGAAATAGGCTCTATAAACATGGCCTAAGAGATAAGGAGCCAGGGCTACGCATTTTTTCAAAACAAGTGCCTTCGCAAGTGGAGCGAACTCAGGCATAATCCTCTGAGATGATGTACAAAAGAGAAATTTGCACAACCAGTACAAAATGAAGGAAAAAAGTTCTCTATCTCTCATGGGACCTACCCTTTTATTTTCGGCCTTTACAAAATCACTGTAAGAGGAGTTTAAGGGTGGAAGGAAGAACTTAACAGGGAGGTCTGGGTAGCCGGGAGTGAAAGGAGAGCCAAGGGGTGAAAGCCCTAAAAGATGGCAAATATCAAGAACGGTGGGAGCCATCATGCCACACCAAAATTGGAAAAAATTGAAAGCCATATTCCAAAAACAAAGAGCAGCGGGAATCAAGAAAGGGTCTTCAGGAATGATAAACCTAGAAAGATGGAGGGCATCGAGAATACAGAGCTCTTGCAGGTCGTCTTCTCGTGCAGGTACAACTCTGTCATACCATTCTTCCCATTCAACTCTCAATGTCGGCCAGCAGCGATGAGGTCGGGTCACCCTCCAATTTCCCCAGTCGATCCCTCCTTCGTAGAGAAGAAAATGGTCCTCCAAACGAGGGTATAAAGCTGGAAGTTGAGCAGGAGCCTCTCGAAAGATGGGACCCAAGACGTATTCTTGTTTGTTGCTGTGATGAGGAACGAAGAGGTGGCCGTCTATGGCGCTTGACTCATCAGTTGTTAACTTGGCGATCTCTTCATCAATACATCTTTTCAAAGCCATGGTTGGGTTTATACGATCACTAGCAAGCACTTTCAAAGAAGAAGAATCCATTGGTAGCAAGCAGCAAGGAAGAGGCAAAGAAGAGGGGGTTAACAGAGGAAAAGGGTTTGTGTTTTGAGCGAGCGAGTGATTTTAGAGCATGAAATAAAAAGGGTTTTAAAAAAACTTTTGTGTTCGGAAGATATATCGCGTAATTAGTTAAGTACTAAAAGTACAAATACGAAGAGCTTCCTTCAATATTGATATTTTTGGAGGAAAAAACATATCCCAAATGTTGAGGCCAACTTCGAAGTATAGTATTTGGCTTCGAAACCAGATTTTGGCGCCAAAAGTCAAATAATTAACGGCTTCGAAACTAAGAAGCCAGCTTCGAAGTACATTTCATACTTATGGATGTAAGAATGCTCAAGTATTCGTTTACTTCGAAGGGATAAAAAACCTGTTTCAGGTTTCTCAATGAAAATAATGTCCTTCGAAGCAAAACTTAAGATCCCTTAAGGATGGAAATTGCTGTTCGAAACATCAAAACCAATAATTGGTTTATATATATTTAAGAAAGATTCTCTTTCTAGACTAAAACAGTGTAGCCCTAAAAAGGAGCTTTCATATTTTTGAAAGTATGGACTGTTATTCTAGGGAAAAAATGGTCAATTTAAAACTGATTGATCATACTGATCATGACCATATGTTGGTTATGATCGAAATAAACTTTAAGGGGTAGGACTGTCGAATTCGAAGCACTGATTCTAAATAAAAATCAGCAAAAATTGTCAACTATTATTCCATAAATTGAAAAAGTTCATGTTGGTTTTTAGTGTTTCATTTTAAACAATTGAGTTCAGATTCGAAAGATAAGATTGTACAGTTCGAAGCCCTGAATTTGCTTTTAAAGACAAATGGAGACAAGATCAGACAATGCCAAATATAGAGAAAAGTCTTAGTTGTATTAAAGCAAAAGCAATTACATTGAATGGCCCTCTTTGGGTACAAATTCAATTTCATAAAAGTAAAGAATAGAATAAATAACAAGATCATGAAATTTGGTCCAACTATGATCAATGAATTTATGTTCTTTCTTTATTCTATCCTCTATTTCTTCTAAGATTGGCTGCATAAGTTGATGTGCTCTCATTTCGTAAAAGAGCTCTTCAGCCTTTATTTCGAATGTTGTTTCTCTCAATCCTTGTTCCAACTTGTCAATATCCAAGTCATCCCAGTACGCAGAATCTTTATTCTTGAAGTTGTCGAATTCTTCAATGAAGTTCTCTGCTTCGTACTGGGCATGAACTCGAAGGGATGTGAGTTGGTCCAAAGATTGAGTGGTGACCACAGAGATCCGATGCCAGTGAAGAAGCAAAGGGAGTTGGTCCAGAAACATGTGGAGCTCTGCTTGGGCGAGGGGGTTAAGGATGTGACCCCGGGTCAGAATGTCACAAGCCCATCTAAGGTTCTTAAGAGGAACCTCGTCCTCAAGAACATTGAAAGGCAAGTGAGAGAAGGCCGCAAGCAGAAGTTGGGCTTGATTCCGCTCATCTGGAGTAGGGGAAAGTGAAGGCTTGTAAGGAAGAAAGACCTTATCCGCAGAGAGGGCAAGCCTCAGTCTCTTTGTCCAGCAAGGATTTGGTGGAGGGAGAGGTATAGAAGCCTCCACTTCAGGAGGGGGAGCAGGGGCAGAAGGAACAAGGGCATTAATATAATCAAGCCAGTCAGAAGAACAAAGCTTCGCCTTCTGGGCTAAAAACGATGGATTGTACCCTTGTGCCTCTTCGAGGCGTCGGGCAGCATACATTGTCTTTGTAGGCATGGAGGATGTGTACCATGCTACAAGCAGATTTTCCTCCAAGCTGCGTTGACGGTCGATGGGCACGTAAAGATAGACCACCGAGCTTCGCGCATAGGAAGGGAATTCTAAAGGGTCAGTAAACTCAACAAAGTGATGGTTGATTCGCTCCCTTAAATCACAGGCCTCAGGTTTTGACCAGCTTGTCCAGTCAGAAGCCCCAGAGGAAGAAAAAGTTGCGGCCTTATCCCATGCAGAGGTTTGTGAAGAAGAACTTCCCATATCCATATTTACGACTTTCTAAATTAAAGGATTGAGAGCAGTTTGTTCGTAGTCCAAGGGTGAGTCAGAAGAAGAATTTCCCATGTCCATATTTGTAAGTTTCTGAATCAAAGGATTAAGGGCAATGTGTTCGTAGTCCAAGGATTGATAATTTGCAAAGGCATCCATGACCTGAATATAGAAATGTGGGCAAAGGTGGCTAATTAATGCATGAAGGTTCTTTTGAGGAAGAACAGCATCATCAGATGACTCTTCGTGTGCTCGATCAATGGAGGAGAAAATTGATTCGGCCATAAAAATGTATCAGTCTGTTCGAATACTAAGATGGTGGGAGTGTTCAAAGGATTGAAGGAGAGTTTAATGCAGATAATGAATGACAGTTACATTTCTAGAAGAATGCAAAGCTCATGCACGTTCTAAGACGTGGAGAAAAGGGCTTGATCCACTAATATCACCAAGTATTGGGTATATTAGTGCGGGGGGTAATGTTTGCTACATATTTTGTACAAGCCAATTACAATTCGACGCGTGGTAGAATAAGCGTAATACAGGAAGGCTAGTCAAGTCTTCGATCCTGATCGTACACGTGGCAGTTAGTATTGGTTATTACGAGATCTGAGTAGCAGTGGATCGACAAAGAGAGGCAAGGTGATGTGGCTTCAACGGTTACTCACATTTAAATTCAAATTTAGGAGGGAAGTCTAACTGCAAGTGATGGCATAGTGGGCTAATTACAAGGCAACCTAATCAGCGATCATGGAGGAGCAGTTCAACGGTTGGAAACACAGTTCGATGGTCATCCTTGAGAAGTATAAATAGCAGAGAAGGCCCCAGAAAAAAACCCCAGACTCAGATCCAAAAAACCAGTCTTAATATACTTATTTTCCTTTCTAGTTTTACATTTTTAGTCTTACATTTCCTGTATTTTAAATTCCTGCACTGCACTTCGTTCATAGGAGCAGTTTTAAGTAGATTGTTGATATAAACCTCTGCGAGGCTGAGTTTGGATCATTGTAAGTTTTTCATTTTAATGAAATACTTCGACTGTTCGTCATTTAATTGTTATTTTGCTTAATTCTCCTAAATCAAGCCACCAATAAAAGTCCTCTTCATTGAGGCTGAAAGAACTAAAACACAATCGTCTGATAATTGGTTGGCAATTAATTTTCTGTAAGGACTGATTGATCCTTGCTGGCACGCTCGCAATTACAATAATAACCTTCGAAAGCCAAAAAGCCAACAACTACTAAACTTGTAGTCAGTAAAAGTTTTTTGTTGTTCATCTTTTAGCTATGAAATATTTTAATTGTCAAAAGTCTAATTGTTTTTGGGCTACTAAAATTTTAGTCGCCTAAAGTATATATTTTTTTTAGCTACTAAGCTTTTAGTCACATAAAATCTTTTTTTTTTTTTTTTGCTACTAAACTTTTAATCGATAAATAAAGGAAAAAGGAGAAGGCCATAGCAATGACTTTTTTCAAAAGAGCTACCAAGAAAGAAAGAAAGAAAGACAGAAAGAAAAAAAATCATGGCCATAGCAAAGGCTGTTTTTTTTTTCTTTTTCAAACATCGTTTCATCATATCATACCCTCTTTTGAATAGCCCTTTTGAAACCATTCTTTCTCTCTCTCTGCTTATACCCTCGTCTCCTAATATATCTTTTTTGAGAAATCAAATTTGTGTGATATATTCTAGTCATGTCATTTTCTCTCTCTATAGCTTGTTGTGTCAGGTAGTGATGGAAATATAATACTATATACACAGCAAAAAATAATATGGATTCAGACAAACTTTGTTGGTAAACAGATTGTACAATGAATCTAGCTTAGAAGGTGAATCACGTACTCTTGAATAATTTCCACAGCAATGGAGTAAAACTACTAGAGTTTTACCCACACCAATCACAGTATAAAGGTAGAATGGTTTATGGGAAAAGAGAATGTATGTTTTTTGTTATATTAAAATACAGAACCCAGGGTTTGTTTATATAGGAGAGTTATGAGAATCATAGGATAGACGTATTATCCCAGATAATATCTATCTCATATCAATAATATCTAATTACTAATTATCATCTAATATATTGACAATCATCCATATCAAGATTATCCCATATCAAGATTATCACATATCTTGAAATACAATCTATTATTTTATTTGGATCTCTCATAATCAGGTCATATTACCATGGGCGACCCATTTGGGTCCGGGTTCTAAACTCGACCCAATTTCCAATAGGTAGAAAAAGTCAAGAGCATTGAAAGGAATGAGATAATTCCATGGCTATTTTAACATTAGTGAAGTGCTTTTAGTTATTATTATGGGGTGTTTTGGGAAAATGGTTAAAATTTAATTTTTCGATTTTTGATTTTAGCATTTTTGCTTCTTTTTTTTTTTTTTTTTTTATGAGAAAGGAAGTGGGTTAAAAATTAGGAAGTTGCTTTTAACCCACTTTCCAAAATAAACCTATGTGAGGTCAACCTAGGGAATGTGGCACTTTAGTAAAATTTTGGGCATAAGTTATAAGGTCTTAGATTTTATTCTTATCGGGGTTAGCGATCCAGGCAACAACACATATGATTGGTAAGATAAATCTCTCAGGTCTGAGCGAATTATACCTAGTATCAGGAGAGTGTAGGTTCAAATTCTTACATGTGTGCGAGTTCGTGACTTACCGCTACATGATTGAGTGACCCTACTATGTAACAACCACCTTAAAGTGATCTCTAGGACTTTGACTCCTTATAGGGTATAGCCCCAGAGGTTAACCCTCTCTGGTTAAGCCCTTATGTGAGGTCTATGTGATGTCTGAGATACTAATAACGACCCTTGCTTTACTCTATCCCAATAATGGACTCATAAAGAAGAGATATGGCTGTCTTGAAGAGAAAAATACTAGCCTTTTCCCTGGCATTCTCATAACTATCCTTGTTTTTTTTGTTTTTTTGTTATATATATATATATGTATACATGAGTTTTTTTTTATTATTTTATTTTAGAATATATAGTTATTGATAGAGTAAAAACTTTTCGTTTGGTAGTAGTTTATTAGGCACAAATAACTTACATAATTGATTTCTAAGAGCTGGGTTGTAGTCCATTTGATTTGTGCTTTTGGATTATTAACTTTTAGCTCCAAACAGCACACAACAGGAAATATCTGCTTAAATCTCAGTTTGGCTAACCAAGGGTTTGTAGCCTAAGTGGCTTATCCTTTTGACCAACAAATTTCTTTTAATGGGGGTCTTGGGTTTCACTCCGAGAAGTGGAATGGACGGCAAGACTAAAGTGCTTACAAGGAGAGGGTTGGAGTTCAACTCTCCAAGTGCCAATAACAACTAATCACTAATTTTCATTGATCCAAAAAAAAAAAAGAGAAAGAAAATTCCTAGTTTGGCTACAATTCTGCAGAAAAACACAATTCAGAGTCTCACTGCGTGGGTGTTTGGGAAGTTATTATTTTAGTAGTTTTTTTAGTTTTTGATTATTTTAAGAGGTTAAAATTTTTGTGTTTGGGAAGATAGTTGGGTTTTTTTGTAGTTGGATGTGATGTTTGTGAGAAAAAAAATAAAATGATTATGAGTTTGATGTGACATTTTGTCTGGATTTGTTTTTTTTTTTTTTTAACTAATTTTGTCTTTTAGTGTTTTTTAGCCCAAAAAAAAAAAAACACTTCCCAAACACCACCAAACAAAACACAAATTGGTTAGTATTCCAAGCACAAATGTGTTGACAATTGTGACAGTTAGATGTGGCGTTTGTGCTTATTTGCTCTCAATTAATATGGGAGCTTTGCTTCAATCTGTTCCTCTTCAAGACCTTCAGGTAATAATATTAATACTATTACTCCTTTGTGTGGACAATGATCTACTTATTTTTTATTCATCACTCATTTCTAATAAATTTCTATTTTCAGTAGAAATTTTTTAACACAAGTATAATTTACATATGTTTCTGTGATAAATTTACTATCTCTATAAAATATTTTCAAAGGTATATTTGTAATTTATCCTAAATTACAAAGAGTTCCCCATTTGTGATTATCATTTTACAAATCAAACAAATGCATCCATTCTATCGCTCTTAAACATGGAGCACTTTCAACACAGAATTAGTTACACTTTGAAAGTGTATATATCAGCAACATACTCATAGTCAATACTCATTTCGACTTGTTATGTGTGGCTACATCTGTTCAATAAACTAATGAAAAAGAGGGGGAAATGTATGAAACTAGTAAAATCAAACCCCTATTTAGGACGTCAAACCCATAGAAGTTTAGAAATCAATCTACAACAACCAAACCCAAAAATCAACACGAAATTAAATTGAATCAAGCATATAAAACCCTAAAGCAACAATCAGAAAAAATGGGGAAACATAAGAAGGAGGAGAGAGATAGACAGAGAGAGACACACACACAGACAAACCGAGAGTGAGAGAACGAGCGCGCGCGCGCGAGCTAGAGAGAGAGAGAGAGAGAGAGAGAAAGAGAGAACCAGTGATCTGCAGCTATAGCGGTGGTGATTTGCAACAGTGGTGGTGGCTGTGGCGATGTCCTTCGTATGGTGGGCTGCGGTGAAGTGATTTTCTATGAGGTTTGGTGGTGAACGACAGTCTGTGTGTGAGAGGTTCGAATGTTATTTTGTCTAACAAAGAAAGGGGGCAGGTAACAATAAATTATTTCCCTCTAAAAACTTTTAACCTTTAGCGGCTACTTTGGGATTTTGTCGGCGAATGAATATATATGCCGACTATTCTATTTTCTGGCCAAATCTAAATCAACGGCGACTAAAATATTAGATGCCAAAGGTTTAATTTGGCGATTAATTTTTCTTTGGTTGGAAAAAGTAATATAGCACGACTAATTTTATTTTGTCACCAAAACTTAATATTTGCCGACAAAATTTTTTGGTCACCAAAGAGTAACCATAAAAATATGCCTGTTATTTGGTGACTAGTCAGTAAAAAATAACATATGATGACAAAAAAAAAATTTAGTAGCCTAAAATCTAGACTAACGGCGACTAATACACTTTTTAGTTGCGAAAAGTGAAATTTTCACCGACTAAAAATAAATTTAGTCGCCAATAAGTAATATTTCTCGAGTAAAAAATTTTAGTAGCTATACCCTAAACCAATGCCAACTAGTACACTTTTTAGTCGCCAAAAGTGACATTTTTGACGACTAAATTCCTTTTAGTCGCCAAATTTGGTCGCCAAAAGTGTAAATTGTTGTAGTGAGTAAAGTAACCAAACATTACCTTGTCTTAAAAAAATAAAAAAATAAATAAAAAAAACTAATAAATTGATCACCATTAAATCTTATACTAGATTAAATACAATAATTTATTCAAAAATTACGAAACAAAGTATAAAAGATGTTTTATTTTTTAAAAAAGACCACCAATTTTATAAATAATTATTTTGAGAAATAGAGTTTGAATAGCTTTTTTGATAAATCCATTTTCTAAGAGGTTTATTCCATCCAACCCATATTCTTTTTGACTATTCCATTAGGTCCAATTTAAGATAAGAAGACCAAAATACCCTTTTCATCTACTTATGTTTCATTTACTTCACATTATTTTCTTATGTTTCAATAAGTTCTATGAGTGACATAATTACCAAAATACCCTTAATGTGAATGTTCACACTGTCAATATAAATGTTTATATCGTCAATGTATAGGGGCTCGGCTCATGTCGATCCTCGTGGGTGCCCGAAAAAATTCGAGTCGGGCCGGGCCGGCCCACAAGCCAAAAAAATAGGCCCGACCCGGCCCGTTGATAATATGAATATTCACATTGACAAGTTAACATTCATATTGATAGGAGTGTAAAATTGGCCAGCGGCCTGTGGGCGGCCCGAAACCAGCCCGTCGCTTGGGGCGGGCCCGTTCACATCAACAGGCTACTAGTGACTTGGCCCATTGTGACAACTCCATCGGGCGCTGAATTAACTAACTGTCACAACCAAGTCTCCAAACTTTCGGGCAAAGAACTAAGTAGCATCAAAGCCTGCAACTCATCATCAAAAATAATTTTCATAGAAGCAAGTTGGTTAACAATACTCTTTATTTCATTCAGATGTTCCAGAATAGGGCTACCCTCTTTATGTTTTAAATTAACCAACTTACGAAACAGAAAAGCTTTATTGGTGGCTGATTTCCTATCATAGAGGCTTTCTAATTTTTTTTCCATAAATCATGTACTGAAGTTTCAGTAGCAACATGATGAAACACACTGTCATCAATCCATTGACGGATAACACCAACGGCTTTTCGATTAAGCCTATTTCATTCATCATCTTTCATACCTTCGGGTTTACCACTATCACCCTCAATAGGCCCATACAAATCTTTACAAAATAATAGGTCCTCCATTTTAGTTTTCCAAATTACCCAATTGCTTCCATTGAAGCTAGACATACGACCCATATTCCCCTCAATTGATTTACACAAATAAATAGACCCAAATAAACCGTAAGCTATAATACCAGTTGTTAGGAAAAATATATGATTCCCCACAAGTAAATCAATCAATGGGAATAAAAACTAATGCGAAAAAATTAAATCAAAAGCAACACAAGAATTTTGCGTGGTTCCCTCAATGTAAGTACGTCTACGTGATCGAAATCCGATTCTACTATTAACCAAAGAGTTTCCAAACGAGACACGAATGGTCTCACAAAACTACCCTTAGGTGAATTCCAAATAATCACAAATAAACAAGAGGAAAGACCTCACCAAATATATGAAAAAAAATTTCAAAACAGAATTGTAGAAGACCCAAAATAATAACTCAAATCAGCTGCAAAACTGAGACTATAACAGCATCAAAATTACTCACAAAGAATCCACCAAATTTTGATCAAAACCTGCTACTCACCCACCAAAACCAAACTCACCGAATAATCAAATATATTGCAGCTGCCGCTATGTATTACCTCGGAAAATCAGATATAATATATAAAATATATTATACCCAAACCAAACCAAATTAAAATTCTTTTAACAAATCAATTGGTCTCAAACTCCAATAAGGAGGTATACCCAACACTAATATATACTAAAATAGATGCAACATAATAAGAAAAAAGAAAAAAAGAACAAGAACAAGAAGAAAGCCATATGCCAAACGATCAAATTAACCCCCACATTGATCAAGAAATACAAAAAAGAGTCCAAAACGAAAATGCAAAGCAGACTTGTCTGTGGAGGAAGATGAAGGGTAACTATTTATTTTATGCCCTGAAACTAGTTTGAGAATAATTTAAGCATGAGATGTGGGGGTTAGGTAGTTACAGTAGTTTTAGAGTTTTCGCAATTTGTTGTTGTGGTAATCCTCGGCTAGAGCAATATTGCTATTACTACTACTATTAGTCGTGACATTTTTGTCGAGAAGAATCGCAACCATGGTATAGCGCCAGAGTGTAGTAAAGTTGTTTACTATGAGGGGCTCGTCATTGTCATTTTTAAGTTGAACGCTCTTAATGAAGTGTTCTCTATCCGCCGAAAGCTGAATCTGCTTGGACATTTTCGACCATTTGTTCTCCATGCTCGTTATCAAACCTTTTGGTGTAAACATGGTTTGATTTGCTATGCTTTTGCCGACTTGTACCTCAATGTATTGGAACCTTGCCGCTTCCGAGACCATCTGAATGACCACAAGGAGTGGTTCAGCTACGCTCCTACCGTTCCACAACCTTATGATGGCGTCAGCTAGGGGAGTTGGTCCCAGAGGGAGAGAGTTCCTTTCCTTACCTGACCGGTCCTCAAGGCTGACATAATTGCCGGTGAAGGTTAGGTTGGTTTTTTGGGTGCCGACGAATAAATTGCTATATTGAAGTGCCGTAACGTCTTTGAAAAAGTAGGATTTGTTATTTGCACCACTAAAAGCCACCACATAAAGGTTTACCACATCTATTGCCAAGGTGACTGTGTCGCCATTGATGAGACTGACCAGAATGAATCCTTTCCCAACCCGCACTTTACTTTCGGGGTTAAGCACTGGTAGATTATTTACTGTACGGGTTTCCTGTTACACGATTTCTCGCAATTCCCCTATGAAGTTTGCGTATCTGACCCAGGTGGCACCAATCACATTGAAGGAGATGCGGCGATAGGCCTGGACGCCGCCTGCAAATTGCGAGAACAACAATGTATAATATTGCCGCTACCACTCTCATCTTGCTATACTTGCTAGTTGCTATGAAGGTTGATGGCTGCAGCCTCTAGTGTGATACAATATATATTGGCCCTATTTAGGAATGAGTTTTTTTTGGTTTTTTGAACTAAAATAGTATCAAAAGACTAAATAAATTAAAATAGACAATAAAATAAAATATCACATCAAATTTATAATTATTTATTTTTTTATTACAAACATCCCATTTAATTATAAAAAAAAATTTTAATTTTTTTAAACACAATTATTATAACTTATAACACAAATATTAAACACAATTATTATAACTAAACTAAAATAATTAAAAATTAAAATAACTTATTTTCTCACGGTTATGTCGTAAGCATAGATCTTACGGACAATCTATCAAATACAGCAATGTTACATTCCACTAAAAGTGGTGCTCTAAAATACCACGAATGAGTTGGCATCCACTTTTAAAAAAAAAATAAAAAAAGACAAGGCACAAAAAACATTGGGACAGTCGGTGAGACCCACTGCCACATCATTAGTGGTAGCACTAATTAGTGCTCCCACTCATTTTCCTATCAAATATTGACGCATCATCTATAATAAAGAAAAAGTGGGACACCTTACTTTACACGGAGAAGGAGAATACTACATCTCTCTAATAACTTGACTTGGGTTAAAATATTTATTTTTTAATTAATTTAAAATAAAATTATAATCAATTGAATACGGATAAACTCGGGCAGTGGTGTAGAATATCCCCTTTTGTTTTTGGGTGGGTGAGATTAGGATGGAGGTGGACCTATTTAGTATTGTGTTTGTTTGTAAACTTAGGAAAGGGATTATGATGGTAGAGAGGATTAAGATGGAGGTTGGAAGGGGGATTGGGATGGAAGAGGTGGAGGTAGAGGTGGAGGTAGAGGTGGTATTAAAAAAATAGTAAGGGAATTAGAAATTTTTTTATTTTTTACATGTTGGATATTTTTTTTTGACATCAATATTTAATTTTTTGTATTTTTTTATTATTTTATATAAAAATAATTTGACAATCCCTACACTAATAACTATCATCAAAATAAACACAATTTTACTTAATCCGTTCACTATCAATTCTCTCATTATTAATCTCTTCACTATTGATTATCTCTATTCTACGTTGAGAACAAACCGGACCCAAGGATTGACAGCATCTTCCCTTTGTCGAACGGTGCCTGTGATCAGGTCGGTTACATCCCCTAAAAAATAAACTTTAAAAGAGGTGTACACACTTGGTAATGAAAAATAAATAAATAAATAAATAAAATAAGATCAAGACCACCATCTCTAGTTCCATTAGAATTTTTATTTTAAAACTCTCAAACATTTTTTTGGACAAACCCAGTCAGAAACTTTAGAAAACTGCGCAAACCGTCTTCTCCGGCAAGCAAAACCAAGACCTCAACTTTCACAGCAAAACCATGACCTCTCAAACATAGTTTGGCACTGACTTTTTTTAGTTGGCTTTTTTGTGTTAGGATTTTTTTAATTTGATTTTTTTAGTCTTGTTTGATTTGATTTTTTTAATTTTTTTTTACTTTTGTGAGAGAAAAAAATATAATTATTATAATTTAAATGTGATATTTTATCTTATTCACTTATGTAAATAATTTTATATTTTTCTATTTTTTTAAGTCAAAAATCAAATGCCAAACTAAGCTTAAATATTTTATCTTTTTAAGAAAAACTACTTTGAAGAGTCAAGAGCATGTATCAACCGAGCAAATCATGGAATGGGTGAAGTCCCAATCCCACGAGCAGCGTTTTTTGAAATCCTTTTAGCATTCTCAATTTCTCACCACATCAGTAACAATATTGTACGGGAAAGAAAAAAATCTTCTTGTATAATCCTGTTGATCAAGTTCGTGTTCCTCCGTACGACGTCGCTTTACTCCCTAAAAACACAAACGTGAGCTAGCCGGCGGGTGTGATCCGAATACCTCTCCGATGCCTAAGTCAGCAAAATAGACAAATAGACAAAAAACTCTGTGAATTCGGGAATCAAAGTTGTGTTACCTCTCCATAGGTGATGTTATGAGCTTTTATAGGTTCCGCGTGGCACAATCCTAATAGGACTCTTACTCCTCCATGTAGAGTCCTCCTAGGAATCACATTCCTGAAAGATAATGCTTATCTTTCAACACCCCCCTCACGTTTAAACCAAGTGAGATGGTTTTACCTAGGTCGGATGTCAATACGACCGGGATAACATGGCCATGCTAAAGCCGCAGACTAGACCGAGCTCCACCTAGCTCGGTTCTTCCTTTCACTGCGTGTACCTCGGTTCGACATACTCCAACCAGGCTGTTGAGATCATGCTAACCATACTGAGCTAGGACCGAACTAACCCATAGCATGGTTCTGAGGAAGGCTCAACATACTTTGGCTCAATATGGTATGACCGGCCTAACTGTTACCACGCCGACCATGGTGACCGAGCTAACCACCAAGCTCTTTCGGACCGGACTAACTGCAAGGCTCCTCTGGACCGGGCTAACTGTTACCGCGCCGACCGAGGTGACCAAGCTAACCACCAAGCTCTTCCGGACTAGGCTAACTGCAAGGCTCCTCTGGACCGAGTTAACACTTGCGATCCACTTGCTAAGCTCTTTTTACCGCGGCTGACACCTTTACCTCGACTGACACCTTTACCTCGGCTGATATCTTTACCTTGGCTAACATTGCGGTCAACCAAGTTACTTCGGCTCTTCTCTCCATTTGACTACCTTGCTTGGTAGCTCGGCCATAGCGTTGACCGCCACTAGGAAGTAGCTAAGTCGTGTAGCTAGGTCCCATGGCTAGGTCTCATAGCTAGGCTGCGTAGCTAGGTCCAATAACTTGGTCTCGTAGCTAGGTCTTGTAGCTCGGTCTCGTAGCTAGGTCCTGTAGCTAGGTCTAACAGCTTGGTTCTGTAGCTAGGTGTAGACACCCCATTTTTGACCGACCTTAAGACTCAGACGTCACTAGTTGAGCGCTCGGTGATATTGCATATAGTGCTCGTTCAGAAGTTTGCCTCCGGACTTCCAGACTCTTTCGTACCTTGCCTCGGTTTGCGAACTAGGCTCTGTTTTCTCTGTTTTCTCTTCTCGAAGGGAGGGAGAGGTCTCGTAGATCATCTCTCAGTGGCCGTAGGCTATGTTTCGTGGTCGTAGGCCATTTTTCCCGTTTGGAGCCTGATTTTCGATTTTTCGGAGCCGACGGCCGTGTGCCTCAGTTCGAGACCCCCTAACCACCTCCGTTTGCTCCGGTTTTTGGCGTACACCTTATTTCCTCCCTTTTAAGGAACACTGTGGCCCGAGAGACCGACTTCGTGGTCGAACGCCACCTCCGGTGCTTAACAGCCCATTTTCGGGGCCTCGGTCCGCGCGTTTCGGTCCCCGAACCTCCGTTTTGCATCCGTTTTGGTTCATTTTTGGTGGAGACCTTATTTTCATAGTTAGGAAGCTTGTAGGAGGGTGGGAGGCCAGCAATTGTTCCAAAAAGCCAGCTTTATTCCTTCATCGCTCTCCGACGCCCGTTTTCCTCACTTGAAAGCTAGTGTTGACCACCCTGGAGCCACTTTCTTGAACCTTAAACCCCATATTTGTGATGTACACACCTGGGAGGCCACCAATATTTGGTGGCCGACCAGTAATTGTGCCTGACCCTTTTGACCCCCTCTGAAAAATGGTCTTTTCTCTCTTCTGGTTCACTTTTTCTGGGTTTCAACCACATAGTTGTGTTGTGCACACATGGGAGGCCACTTTTTTGAGGTGGCAGACCAGTAATTCTGCTTGCCCCTTTTGGCCCTTGGTCGGCCGGCCATGGGAGGTGGTCGGCCGGCCACCTGAACCCTCAAAACCTGGCCGGCCATGACCCCCTCACTTGGTTCCTTACAAATCTGATCTCTTTTTCCCCCCAGATCCTGTATCCGAGGGGGGCTATTTTGGGGGGAAAATTTGAATTTCATTTCCCCCATTTTTTTTTTAATGACCTTAGTATTTTGGAAAATTTGGCTTGGGTTGTAACCTTACATTATTTAAGTTGTTTTGAAGTATTTATTGTTACTGTAACGTTGGATATATTAGATAGTTTATGAAATTATGGTGCATGGTATGATTGGTGTTTTGTTAATTACCTTATTGAGACTAGAATGTTTAGATTTTTGTTTCACCCCTAGGATTTGGATGATGGAATATTGATTGGGGTTTAGTCCTAATTTAATATTTAATTGTCCAAATTTTGGGGCGTGACAAACTTGTTCCCAACCCGTACTTTACTTTCGGGGTTCAGCACTGTTAAATTATTTACTATACGGGTTCCCTGTGACACGATTTCTCGCAATTCCCCTATGAAGTTGTTGGGAGAAAACAAAACAAAAAACCAATTCGAAATATCCGAATCTGGCACAAAAATAGTGGAAGTAGTTTATTCTCCCTCTTTGTGTGAACCTATTAAGAAGCAATTTAATAGAGCACAATACATTCTGAAAATAATCTGAAAGTAATGATCCAACAATCACACAACAAGGCGACAACAAATTTTTAACGTGGAAAACCTCCCCGATGTGGAAGGGAAAAACCACGGGACCGTAGTCCACCAATATCTCCAGTATCAACAAATAATGAGTATACAAGAATTCTCTCTAGATAGAACTAGAGACAAACAATCAAGAACAACTTACAAATAAGCTTCCTTGGCAACCAAAGATCAAAATACAAAGTTTAGGAAAAATCTCACCAAAAACGGGTATTGTTCACGGGACAAAAACCACCAGTAGAATACTCCAAATCTGATCTCTACCGTCCAGAATTTAGAGTATTGAGTTGTGAACTCACCTACCAAATTTCAGCTCAATCGGACCACAGATGCTTGTTGATCGGATAGCTTGATCACTGGACAGAATTTCTCCTCTCCTTTTTGTTTTGGTGGCTGCTGCTACGTCTCTTTCTGTGTTACAGAGAAAGGGTTTGTCATCCTACACTCATGGACCAGATCTTTTCAAAAACATAACCTCTCTATGTGGGCTTTGGAACTCACATGAGTTTTACTAAATGTTTTGGGCCATCCTCCACATAGAAGGGAAACCCAACCCAACAGAAGTTTGCGTATCTAACCCAGGTGGCACCAATCACATTGAAGGAGATGCCGCGATAGGCCTGGACGCCACCTTGGATTCCAAGGCTGCAAATTGCAAGAACAACAATGTATAATATTGCCGCTACCACTTTCATCTTGCTATACTTGCTAGTTACTATGTAGGTTGATGGCTTTAGTGTGATACAATATATATTGGCCCTGTTGGGGAATGAGTTTTTTTTTGGTTTTTTGAACTAAAATAGTATCAAAAACTAAATAAATTAAAATAGACAATAAAATAAAATATCACATCAAATTTATAAAAAAAAAAATTAAATTTTTTAAACACAATTATTATAACTAAACTAAAATAATTAAAAATTAAAATAACTTATTTTCTCACGGTTATGTCGTAAGCATAGATCTTACGCACAATCTATCAAATATTGACGCATCATCTATAATAAAGAAAAAGTGGGACACCTTACTTTATACGGAGGGCTCTTTTGGGAAGGGGGTTATAATCCACTTCCCGGATTATAACCCACTTCCTCTTTCACAAAAAAGCTGCTTATAAGCTGTTTTTTTACCAAAAAGCTGATTATAATCATCTTCTCAAAATAGCCCGGAGAAGGAGAATAGTACATCTCTCTAATAACTTGACTCTGGTTAAAATATTTATTTTTTTAATTAATTTAAAATAAAATTATAATCAATTGAATACGGATAAACCAGGGCAGTGGTGTAGAATACCCTCTTTTGTTTTGGGGTGTAGAATAACCTATTTAGTGTTGTGTTTGTTTGTAGAGTTGGAGAATGGATTAGGATAGAGGAGGGGATTAAGATGGAGGTTGGAAGGGGGATTGGAATGGAAGAGGTGGAGGTGGACGTGGAGGTGGTATTAAAAAAATAGTAAGAGGATTAGATTTTTTTTTTTTTACATGTTGGGTATTTTTTTTACATGTTGGGCATTTTTTTTAACATTAATATTTAATTTTTTGTATTTTTTATTTATTTTATTATTTTATATAAAAATAATTTAACAATTCTTACACTAACAACTATTATCAAAATAAAAACCGTTCAAATCAAAATCGGAGGGTCGAATCTCCGTCAGGATGGGTTTAAATTGTCATCCCTAACAGTGCCTGTGATCAAATCGGTTACACCCCCTAAAAAATAAACTTTAAAAGAGGCGTATACACTTGGTAATGAAAAATAAATAAATAAATAAATAAAATAAGATCAAGACCACCATCTCTAGTTCCATCAGAATTTTTATTTTAAAACTCTCAAATATTGTGAGTGTTTGGGAAGTGAATTTTTTTAAAGTTTTTTTAGTTGTAAGATATTATTGGAGAATTTTTTTTTTGTGTTTGGAAAGATAGTTGAATTTTTTTGTGATTGGATGTGATATTTGTGAGAAAAAAAGTAAAATAATTATGAAATTTGATATGATATTTTATTTAAATTTATTTTTTTTAATTTTGTAAAACATTTATCTTGTAATAAAAAAAAACAAAAAAAAAAACTCAAAAACCAATTTCCAGTCGGAAACTTTAGAAAGCTGCGCAAACCGTCTCCTCCGGAAAGCAAAACCAAGACCTCAACTTTCACAGCAAAACCAAGACTTCTCAAACATAGTTTGGCATTGACTTTTTTTTTACGATAATGCTACGTAACTCAAATTTTGTGGCTCAAAAGTGGTTCAAATAGCCAAAACGACGTCGTTTTGGCCATTTGAGCCACTTTTGAGCCACAAAATTTGAGTTACGAGACATTTTCTTTTTTTTTAATTGACTTTTTTGTGTTATGATTTTTTTAGTCTGGTTTGTTTTTTTAAATTTTTTTTTAATTTTTGTGAGAGAAAAAAATATAATGATTATGATTTAAATGTGATATTTTATCTTATTCACTTATATAAATAATTTTATATTTTTTTGTTTTTTTAAGTAAAAAATCAAATGCCAAACTAAGCTTAAATATTTTAGGTATTGTTTGGTTTGGTTTTGAGAGAGTAGTTTTTTAAATTTTTTTTTGAGAGAGAGTTTAATTTTTTTTTTGATTTATTTGGTTGTATTTTTTGAAAACAGTTTTGAAATTTAGGAGTTTGGAATGATTTGATATTTTGTTGTAATTGAGTAGATGTGTGTGAGATAAAAAGTGATTGAGAATGAGAGAAGGAGTCCGAATCCTCGGCTGAGATCCTCAGCTGCCCTACCTTGCAACCCTTCCTGCCACGCCCCAAAACGACGTCGTTGTGGGGCCAATTTTCAAAGAAAAAAAAGAAAAAAAAAAGAGCAAAACAGAACCCAAAGAGGAGAAGAAAGAAAGCATTAGCGACAACCATAGCTGCGAGACCCGACAACGAGCAACCATAGCCGCGAGACCCCTTCTCTCTCTCTCTCTCTCGCGATCTTGATCTCGCCACCATCTCGATCAAAAGAAGAAAAGAAAAGGAGAAAGATGAAGGACGTGGGGTGAGTTGGAGACGGCAGTGCTACGACAGTCGAAAAGAGAGAGACTTGAGAGAGAATTCAAGGTTTTGATTTTTTGGTGATGAACTTTGATTTTTCATCATATTTTTTAGCCCATGATTTGTTATATATATATATATATGTATTGTAGATTTATATATATATATATATATATGGATGGAAGTGGAAGGTGTATAAGAATGAGAAATCATACCAGCGATCGAAGAGTGGCGCCGGTGGATGAAGGGATTCCGGAGGGTGTGGTCGTTGCAGGCTGCCGGTGCCACGTTCTTCTTTCCCTCTTTCTCCAGTTTCGTTTTGTTTTGATCGTTCTGTTTTTTTTTTTTTTTCAAAAATTGGCCCCAAAACGACGTCGTTTTAGGGCGCTGCTGGAAGGGCCATAGGGTAGGGGATCCGGGCTCTGAGAGAAGAGAGTGAAAAAGTGATTGATTGATGTGTAAAAGAAAGAGAGTGATTTTGAAAATTGTTTTGGAAAAATTGCAAACCAAACAAATTTTTTAGAATATCTTTCCCAAAATCACTCTACAAAACCAAACCAAACATACCCTTTATCTTTTTTAAAAAAACTATTTTTAAGAGTCAAGAGCATATATCAACCGAGCAAATCATGGAATGGGTGAAGTCCCAATCCCACAAGCAGCGTTTTTTGAAATCCTTTCAGCATTCTCAATTTCTCACCACATCAGTAACAATATCATTTTTCTCGGACCTTCTGCTTCGATATTACTTTATTTTTTTACCGGACGGACTTTGCTCTTCCCAAACCCACTCTCCGTCAGGGCTCGATCAAAATCGCCTCAAGCAGAAAATGAAGGATTTGAAGTTGCAAGGAGAGTATTTGAGGTTCAGCCTTTTCGGTTCCTTGCCGGAGAAGACGAAGTTCAGATTTAGTTTTTTCTCTAGTTTTCTTAAACAAAATTCAATTGATTACAATTTATCTTACGGTAACCATAGTTAGGTTATTAGAAAGTTAAGAATACTTACAATTTTACCAACAAATCTTATTAGCATATTCATAAATTTTAATAAGATCCACCATTACTTAGCCTTCGTTTGGAAAGTGGGTTAACTTTTTGGCTTTTTGATTTTTTTGACTATTTTAGCCTGGGTTAAAAAACTTAGTTTGGGAAGGGCTTTTTGGCTTTTTGACTTTTTTTTTTGTGAGAGAAGAGTGTAATGATTATGGGTTGGATGTGATATTTTGTTTGTTGTGGTTAAACAGACTATTTCATTTTACGTGACTAAAATAACCAAAAAAGTTTGAAAACCTTCTTTCCAAACGGTGCCTTAATAACTTCTAAGTATGAGTAAAATTATTCAGTTTGTTTGGTTTGAGTTTTCTGGATTAAGCTTTTTGAAAATTGAGTTTTTTAGTTTTCGTATTTTTTTTTATTTTTAGTGAATATTTTTAAAATTTAATTTTTTTTTTTTTTACTTTTTTAGATTCACCTTACTTAGATGTATCTAAAAAGTAAAAAATTTGTGAAAAAATATTTTAAAAAATTAATAAATA
>NW_021027076.1:490633-513270 GCF_004153795.1 Camellia sinensis | reverse complement strand
TCTTCGGGAAAGACATCTGAATACTCACAAACCACCCTCGGCAACACAAGCTGGGTCTCACCACAAACCCGCTGGCCTCTGATGCTCAGCCTTTACTTGCTGGCAAGTAAGGCACTTCGATACGAAAACAGCCACATCTCTTTTCATACCCCGCCACCAAAACTGGCGACCCAAATCCGGTGAGTAAATCACTCCTACTAGATCAAAACCTAGAGAGAAGGTAGAGTCTAGAGTGAGAGGCTCAACAATGGTGATTTTGGAAAAGTAAGAGAGAGAAGAGAAAGCAAAAAGTGATTTGGAAAGTCACAACTTCGGGTCTTTAACACAGGTCTCCGCTCGAGCGTAAAACACCCCGCTCGAGCGGCCACTCACAGACTTACGCTCGAGCGGCCAACCTCCCGCTCGAGCGCAGAATGCACTCGCTCAGCACTTTAGCAGAAACAGACCTACGCTCGAGCTCCCAACCCTACGCTCGAGCTCACAACACTGCACAACAAGATACTGGATGGATGTATTCCCCGCTCGAGCGCCAACACCTCCGCTCGAGCGGACAGGCCAAAAATCTGGGCAACTAGTTTTGGTTTCTAAACTCAACCAACCTGAAACAAACCTGCCCAACACATCCCATAACTCAAAATACAAAGTAAAGAGGATGCAAACAAGATAATAGTCAACTACCAACATCTACAGACACAAGTCTGGATCACTATACAACAAGGGTAAACCCGAGATCGCTATAGCCCGGTGAAAGGATCTAACATTTTCATTAAGAAGTTGTACACCTCTCTATCAGGCATTAAATAAGCTCTCCCATTTCCTGTACGGGCAATGTTAGGGACACTAAATTTTCTACCAAATAAATGACCAAATGTCTCACATGGGTGTGGGGTCCGCAATTTTATGGGCCCCACACCCATGTGCGACATTTAGTCATTTATTTAGTAGAAAATTTGAGACCTCTAGCATTTTCCTTCTTGCACTACTCTCCATCAGGCATTAAATAAGCTGTCCCATTTCCTATTCAATAGATGATGTGTCAAATTCTGATAAGTTGTCCATAAATACTGTACTGTTTTTTTTTAAAATTTTGTATATTTTGATTAAAATTATTGCTAATCTTACTCTTTAATTTTAATTTTTCTTTATATATTTTTTTCATAATATTATTTTGAGAATTTTTTTGGCGGGCCCGGATTCTAATATATATTAGATGCAGTACAAGAAAGAGAAAAAAAAAAAAAAAACCTTAAGCTACGTCACTGCCACACTTGCACCTGCAACTTTTACAATTGTTCATCATTGTCAAACTAGTTCTGAGGTTTGTTCTCACTCAACAAACAATTTACTTCACTTTTTTACTCTCATATTCATCAGTAAAAGAACAAATTGAATTCGATTTTAAAGAACTCCGATACCATGAAGAAATAAAAAAAAAAAAAATCAATTTAATTCACTCTTCAATTCACCGTTGCGTCATTTATTCAATTCACTCACTATTTGCTAATTCATTTCATTATTTCGAATTTTTTCCCCCTTTCTACAAGGTAAAACTATTCACTCACGGTTTCAATTATTTTTTCGTCTTCAATTCATTTTTTATTTTTTCGTCTTTAAAAATGTGAATTATTTGATTTTTTTTTTCATTTTTATAAATTGAAACTTTTGTTTCTTCAATTCACTTTTTTTTGGTCCTTAAAAAAGTGGATTACAGATTTTTTCCTTTTACAAACTGAAACTTTTGTTTCTTCAATTCACTGTTTGTTTCTTTTTCTTTTTCTTCTTCTTCTTTTTATAGGTTTTTTTTGGGTCTTTAAAAATGTGGATCATTTGATCTTTTTTTTTCCCCTTTAGTCAAATAGTCCTTGTATTTTAGTTTTTGTGTCATTTTAATTCGTATAATTTCAATTAACTTGATTTTGATATTAAATTTATGATTTTATCTCAATTTAGTCCAATTGTTATAGTTATTAGCATTTTTTAATTAAAAATATACATATAAGTGACATATGACATTCTTTTAGAGGCAAAAGTATAAACTTGTTCAACTTGGTATGTTAATTGTAACCAATTCAATGATTATCTTTCATCAAAAACACTAACGACGTCATCAATAGGACCAAATTAATACAAAATCTAAAATTAAAGGTCAAAATTGATATAATTGAAAGTGTAAAGACTAAAATGACACAAAAAGAAAAATATAGGGATTATCGGTATAATTTTTCCTTTTCGTTTTTATAGACTAAAACTTTTTTTTCCTTCAATTCACCGTTATTTATTTATTTATTTATTTTTGGGTCTTCAAAAATGTGAATTATTTGATTTTTTTCATTTTCATAAACTGAAACTTTTGTTTCTTTTGTTTCCCACGTCTATTTTTCCTTTTTTTTTTTATTTATTTATTTTTGACGCATACCAATCTCACTCTAAAGGATCATAAAATACCTTTACGGTGACAACATGAGGAAAGATCAATTCACTGTTTGTTTCTTATTATGGCATAGTTTGGGAAGTTGGTTTTGGTGGGTTAGGGGTTAAAATAGTCATAAAAAATAAAATAGGTTATTTTAGTCACAAAAAACAAAACATCAAATCTAATCCATAATCATTATACTCATTTCTCACAAAAAAAGTCAAAAAAATAAAAAAGTCAAAAAGCCATTTCCAAACCAGACTTTTTAACCTTAGGCTAAAATAGTCAAAAAAATCAAAAAGCTAAAAGGTCAACTGACTTTCCAAATGGAGCCTATGTGTAATTTAATATTTTTATAGATCTATGTAAAAAGCTGTATGAAAACAATTTTAATAAATTATTGAACCGGACATCTGATTTTGGACGACATGACTCTATGTCAAAATGTAAGCTTTTAATTTTTAATTTTTGTTTAAAAATAAAGTTCAATGATATTAACATTCATTATTTTCATACATAACACAATCAATTAATTACATAAACAAAAAACTAAAATTGGTATCTTTATAGTTTTTTCTTTTTATTTTAATCTTTGCACAATCTGTTAAATAATACTAAATTGGTCTATATCTTATATATTTTCTTGTAGGATTTTCAATTTTTTCCCAGTCTCATGCCACCAAAATTAAATTTTCTATAGATTCATCATGTATTATTTTTTTAATATGTATACATATTTTGTAAATATTGTAGAGCTTTTTAAAATATTTGTATATATTTTTAGTTTGATTGAAATTATTGTTAAATATTGAAATTATTTTGCTCTATACTTGGATGCTTTTCATCTTAGTGTTGTTTTAACAGTATTTTCGAATATGTATTGATGTTTTTAGTGTTTTTAATAAAATTTCCTTCTGCTCTTGTCGTTCAAAAAAAAAAAAAAAATTATACTTAAAATAGACTTAAATAATTTTGTAATTCCAAATAACATTTAGTTTTCCTGACAGTTATTAAAGGACAAAATAACTAAAAAATGCCCCATGTTTTTGGGCCTCTATTCCCAGGGAAATTCTATTTCCATACATTTACTTAATTCTGTGCACACATTTAATGAAATATTATTTTAATGACAATTATATCCTAAAGTAAAATTACTATAAACACAACCACAATTTTATATC
Organism: Camellia sinensis; assembly: GCF_004153795.1. Classification (NCBI taxonomy): domain Eukaryota; kingdom Viridiplantae; phylum Streptophyta; class Magnoliopsida; order Ericales; family Theaceae; genus Camellia; species Camellia sinensis. The sequence goes on along the minus strand of NW_021027076.1, from coordinate 509,676 downwards.
AAAATTTCTCTGTACACATTTTTTTAAAACAAAAAAAATCTCAATGCACATTTTTTTGAGTAAAAAAAACTAAACTCTAATTTCTCCATTGTTTGTCCCTTCCTTCATTGTTTCTCACTTAGTATATTGTCCATTGCTTACAACACACTCTATAATCTTTTAGTCTATTGTCCATTTCGATTTTGAAGCTTTTGTCTTTTATCCCAATCCCTGGCTCGAATGATTGTTTTTGATAGATATACAAAAACAAAACAAAAATACAACTCCACTGCATTAAAACCCTATCTAAACTAAAGTAATATCATCCACAAAACTATATACGAAGAACAAATAGTCAAAGAAATGCAAATGTAACATCAAATTTATTATAGGCAAGTAGCAGTCAATTTAGAGGTACTAGAGGACCCCCATGCATTCATCTTCAACAAAACATCTCTCTCTCTCTCTTAGTTAAACATATCCTGATTTTTTTATTAGGATTTGGATTTTTGTTCAATCCATTTAATGTTCTGTAGAAAACAAGGGTGCCCAAGAACTCAAATGTTCTCTTCCCTGAACCATTAAAAGCAGAGTACTCTGAAACCAAAATGATAAAAACTGAGAAAGAAACAAAGAAACAAAATAAAATACGTTATCGAAGCTGAAATTATGTGACACCTCCAAAATATTGGCATATAGATTACCCGAAATCCTAACATTTAAACTTTATACAGATGTAAGTAAATCAAGACTAGTTATATATATATATATACATACATATATAAGGATCAGTGTTATACTTTTACAAAACGAGTACACATGCATAATATATTCATTGATAGCGGACCCTAAATCCATAGCATGTGAGGGTTAAGTAGTAATGTCTAAATCATTACAAGTTGATGCCTTAGTGGCTACAAGTTCCCAAGTTTATATTTGGTTACAACAAAAGTGGGACTTAAGCCCAGTACATGAAAGCTCGAGGCTACACACAAAATGAGATACAAAAGATGAGCGTTTAGCTCCAACTTCCTCCCAAGCTATCCTCTTGGCGAAAACAAACCATCAGCACTTGAAATGGTTTTCCACATACCGCTAACGCCCAGTAAAGATAAGTTTAACAAGTTGTATAATGCTTAACCAAATCATGCGGTGAATGCATGTGTTATGCCGTTACCCAAAACCATGAGTTTTCTCCATTTTTGAAACCATACAATGCCATAATTTAAGTTACATCTCGTATGATTACATCATTTCTTCAAAACATGTAATAGGGCGATAAATACACACAGTGAGAATCTCTAGGTGCGTGTCTGCAACTAGGCTGTACAAGCATTACCAAAAGCTATTTTACTAGTACTATCCAGAAGGATCGGCACCTAACCGCGCAAGTTTTTGGAATTTCACCAAGAACACAAAGGCCAATTTAAAACCACAACCCACATCCTCTAACCAGATTTACCAAGGTATTCATCTATTTTTCTCAAAACAAACCTTTTCAACACATGATAATAAAACATTTGAATGCATGCAATGCGTGAGTTAAATGGTTTCAATCAACCTAGTCCTCATGCAATTTCTACAACAAATAATGTTATCCTCCATCAATAGCCAAAACAGTTATTTCTACTCAAGATATATATCAAAAGTAACAATACATATAAAAGAGTCCAACTTGTCATCACCAACATGTCAACAAGTCTATATTTACACCATTTCCATTTTTAAGCCAAAACTTCCATAACTATAAATTCCACAACTTAACCACCATTTCTCAAAGATTTTGGGAAAAACGAAAGGAAATTTTTTTTAAAGATCCATTTCTTTCAACTTTCAACCACACTCACTCCCATGAGTCCAAAAAAAAAGAAAAGAAGAAGACGAGAGTTTTGGAAACAACATCAAGAAAACCTCTTTTTTAAGCTTTTTAGAATACATTTCAAACCAAACCAAAGCCCCCAAAGTGTTAAGCTACTCAACTAACACATAATAAAGGTAAATAACTACCTCAAAGCTCAAGGAGCAACAGAAGAACGACTAAAAACCAACAACGCCGAAAAGTTAGAATTTTCAGATTAAAATGCAGCCCCAACCTTGCTCTACATAAAAGTCTTAGGGACTAAGGGTAAGAGATGTGTATAACTAGATCAAAACCAAGGGTATAGACCTTAAAAAGGCAAAAATGGTGTTTGCAGAAGTTTTGAAGAAGAAAGGAATCGAAAATAGATGTTTTTGCACTTTACTAATATTTATAGGCAGAAGACAATTGCAGGCGCGAACATAAGCTCGCGGGCACGACATGCCCAGGTGGCACCCTCGTGGATGCAACCCTCTTACCGCGGGCTCAACCATGCTAGTTGCGGCCCCTCACAGCCCACGCACTTTTACTTCCATACATTGGACTTGAAGTTGTGTTTTGGTCGCGGCCTGCCGTGAACGTAACATAGCCCATCGCGGTCGCAACCTGGCTGGCAGCAAAAAATTCTATCCAGCTACTAACAATCAAACAGAGTTTCCAAAGCCCACTAAACCCAAAGGGAAACAAGAAGCAAAAACCAATACAAAATAGACATAAACTCATCAGCAATAGTACAAAAGGGTCGAGTCTTAACCCTGGTTGCTACAAATTATTGGTTACAGCGAAGAGCTTGGTCCGACTGAAGTTCCTCCACAATGCTTTGGGCATCACCATATCACCGCAATCGATTTCATCATTAGCCCTCTGTTTCTTTATCAAATTCTTTTTCGAAATATTTTACCTAGACAACAATGGAATGGTGGTGAACCGTCTCACTGATTTCATCTTTATGGTGTCAATGAAACTTTTCCATTGTAAACCACCATGACTCTCCCCAAACAAAGCTCTGTAAATCACCAATCTTTCTGACATCGATGATTCTGAACTGCTTATACTACTGTTATCGGAGAAAATGCTTACTTACAAAATCAAAAATAAGAAATACTCACCTTCAACAATGTAATGGAGGGTCTTCAATAAAGGGTTAAGGTGAGGGGTCTTTACTGTAGTCTTCACTGTGTGAAACCGAAATAGAGGTCAATCGTTGGTCTACAATTTTGAACAGGTGTGAAGAAAGATGGTTGAGGCGGTATGTGTACAAGGATATGAGTTAAAGGTATTATTAGAACATTTGGTGTGGGGAATGAGACTAATAACTAATAACTAATAATCAAATTACTAAATGTGTGTACTGAGAAGTAATATACACTAAGATAAATAGATGTGTGTGAGAGGGGGATTTTTGTATTCTCGGCTTGGGCCGCGGTTCTGGTCGGGCTGAATGTAGTCCAAGCGTATTTGGGCTGAGCTGGGTTGGGACGAGCCGAGGTGAAGCTTGCTCGGCCGAAGTCCAGACTAGAGTCGGCCGAGAAGATCCTCTGCCAGCTTGTCTTCTCTTGTTCGCTTTTTTTAGCTCAGTGATCGTGATCTGCTGTAGACCGGCCTAACTTGTCTGGAGCACAGTCGCACCGGAGTGTTGCTGAGCTCGGTTGTGATGGAGCTCGGCGAGTGGCACTGTTGAGCTCGATAAGTAGCTCGGTCGAAGGAGGCTGAGATGATTGTCTGCCGATCTGGGTCTTATGGTCGCATATGTAGCTCGCGCGAGAAGGTCTCCCTTGGACCGGCCTAACCTGTCTGGAGCTCGGCCGTACTGGGGTGCTACGGAGCTCGGTTATGATGGAGCTTAGCGAGTGACATTGTTAGGCTTGATAAGTAGCTCGATCGAAGGAGGCTGGGTGATGCCGCCGGGTTGCCGAGTTCCCATTAATGTTGTCTGGCGGTTTGGTTAGGTGGTGTTCGCTGGATTTGTGCCGACAGATGGGAAAGCAGCACCACGTGTCAAGAGACTAATGGGAGCAGATTTGGAGTGCAGAGAGTATATAAGCTTGACTGCACCCCCCATGCTAGGCATGGATCATTTTGTAAGAAACACTTGAACGCTCAACTCTCTCCTCTCTCTCTCTCTATATCCCTGAGTGTGTGTTAACTTGACCGTCGGAGGGGTTTTCCGACCACACACCGCCGGGTAGCTCACCGCCGTTGTGCTTGCAGGTCGATCGGACAGACAGGAGCTTGGAAGAAAAGAGTACGGGCTTGCCTGAATATTTGCTTCCCGTACAATTGGCGCCGTCTGTGGGAACTTGACAGACAAAACCTTGTCTTCCAGCTTATCTGATCGCCGTCCATGGCGAACAACGACGAGATTCCGTTGTTTGCCATCGACGGAGTTACCCCAGAGTCAGGCAGACGGAGAGAAGGACATCCCGCCATCCCTCCTATGGCGGACCTGGAGACTTCTCCAGGAGGACATTCAAGTGACGCGCGGGATAAGCGCGGAAGAAGCTTTGGTCATTCACGGAGTCCAGACGGTCACCAGCGGTGGAAAGAATCACACGCCAGACGACTGGAACACAAGCTAAGGGACCAAGACGCCGTCATTCGGCGAATGGCGGCGGAGATGGAGGATCTTAAGCGGCATGTCAAAGGGAAGGGTGTAGTTGGAGTAGGAGACCACAGTGAGCGCACCCAACCCCGCCGTTCAGGCAGTCAGAGCCAGTGGCGTACTCCGTCCATCTCAATTACCAGAAGTTACAAGGTTGGAGATTCCGACGCATACGTAGAGAAGTCCAGCGCGCAAGACAGCAGCTATCAACCCTCACGTCCGGTGACGACGTCAAGGTATTCTTATTCCGCTCGTTCAGAGGATTTGCGGGTAGTCTTGAAGGAACGGGCTCGCCGGCGGGAGGCTCAGAGGGTGCCAGTGTTCCAGCGGCTATCCTATGGGGTTCACGCTAGTGAAGAGGTCGAAATGCCTCCACCCCGCCTAGCTGCGCCTCTCCTTTTAGACACAGACTTGGCGAGGCTGAGCGCCACTCCTTTCTCCTTGGAGATAGAAACAACACCGCTTCCGACGGACTTCCGCCAGCCAAAGTTCACGCTCTACGATGGAAAAACCGATCCATATATGCATGTAAGCCACTTCCGACAGGTCATGGCCGGACATAGGCAAAATGACGCTCTTATGTGCCTTATCTTCCCATCAAGTTTGGGCGAGCTGGGCTTGAAATGGTTCGAGAGGTTTCCAGAGGGAAGCATTGAAAGGTGGCAGCAGTTGGCGGAAGCATTTGTGACTCGTTTCAAGACCAACACCAAAACGCCAAAGGAGGTGGACCACATTCTCAGTGTCAAAATGGAGTTGAGCGACACACTCAAGGCATATAACTCCGGATACTGGGAAACCTTTAGCGAGATTTTAGATTGCCCGATCAACCTGGCAATCACCCAATATAAGCGCGGTCTCCCGGTCGGACATAGGCTGCGGGAGTCACTTACCATGATCCAGCCGATATCCATGGGCCAACTAATGCAGCGTATCAATGAGCACATCTGAGTCGAAGACGATGCAGCCGTAGCTACCGTGACGGCAAGTCTGGTAGTAGAGAATAAGAGAGTCGTGCGAAAGGTTCACGCAGTCGGACAAGATGATGACCATGCAAACCACCCTAGAAGAGATATAGGGAGTTCGGTTTTTGGAAGACGTCTATAAGAAGGCCGAGGAAAAGGGGCATAAAACTCGCAGAATGTGAATAGCCGATCCATTTTCAGAACATTGAACTCTGCCAATCTAAAGTTTTGTTCTTAGTTCCATTTTTGTAACCCTTTTTGCCATTGGCGCAATGAAACAAGCAGACCATTTTCTTGACAATTGTTGTATTTTTGCCTCGCCAAGCGGATTTAGTGCGGTCCAAGGGGCAACTAACAATCATTTTGACGGAAAGATCAAAATTCCTTGCAGGGTGGATTTTGCTTGGCAAGAGATTTGTTGATGGTTTTGATCAACTTTGGAAGTCTTTGCCGGTTAGATTTTGCTCGGCAAGAGGTTTGTTGATGGTTTTGATCAACTTTGGAATTTCTTGCCCGTCGGATTTTGCTCGGCAAGAAGTTTGTTGATGGTTTTGATCAACTTTGGAATTCCTTGCCGGTAAGATTTTGCTCGGCAAGAGGTTTGTTGATGGTTTTGATCAACTTTGGAATTCCTTGCCGGTCGAATTTTGCTTAGCAAGAGGTTTGTTGATGATTTTATTAACTCTGGAATTCCTTGTCGGATGAATTTTACTCGGCAAGAGGTTTGTTGATGGTTTTAATCAACTTTAGAATTCCTTGCCGAGCTGATCTTGCTCGCTAAGAAGGGAGTTGCGGAGCGGACCTTGCTCGCCTACCTTGGAGTTCCTTGCTGAGCTGATCTTGCTCGCCAAGAAGGAAGTTGCGGAGCGGACCTTTCTCGCCTTCTTTGGAGTTCCTTGCTGAGCTGATCTTGCTCGCCAAGAAGGAAGTTGCGGAGCGGACCTTGCTCGCCTTCTTTGGAGTTCCTTGCCGAGCTGATCTTGCTCGCCAAGAAGGAAGTTGTGGAGCAGACCTTGCGCGCCTTCTTTGGAATTCCTTGCCGAGTTGATCTTGCTCACCAAGAACAAGTCGCCGAGCGGACCTTGCTCACCGACCTTGGAGTTCCTTGCCGAGCTGACCTTGCTCGCCAAGAAGGAAGTTGCGGAGCGGACCTTGCTCTCCTTCTTTGGAGTTCCTTGCCGAGCTGATCTTGCTCGCCAAGAAGCAAGTCGTGGAGCGGACCTTGCTCGTCGACCTTGGAGTTCCTTGCCGAGATGATCTTGCTCGCCAAGAAGAAAGTTGTGGAGCGGACCTTGCTCGCTTTCTTTGGAGTTCCTTGCTGAGCTGATCTTGCTCTCCAAGAAGCAAGCTGCGGAGCGGACCTAGCTCACCTTGGAGTTCCTTGCCGAGTTGACCTTGCTCGCCAAGAAGGAAGTTGCGGAGCGGACCTTGCTCGCTTTCTTTGGAGTTCCTTGCCGAGTTGATCTTGCTCGCCAAGAGACAAGTCGCGAAGCGGACCTTGCTCACCAACCTTGGAGTTCTTTGCTGAGCTGATCTTGCTCGCCAAGAAGCAAGTCGCGGTGCGGACCTAGCTCGCCTTGGAGTTCCTTGCCGAGCTGACCTTGCTCGCCAAGAAGGGAGTCACGGAGCTGACCTTGCTCGCCAACCTTGGAGTTCCTTGCCGAGCTGACTTTGCTTGCCAAGAAGAAAGTCGCCGAGCTGACCTTGCTCGCCGACCTTGGAGTTCCTTGCCGAGTTAATTTCGCTCGCCAAGAGACAAGTCGCGGTGCGGACCTTGCTCGTCTACCTTGGAGTTCCTTGCCGAGCTGATCTTGCTCGCCAAAAAGGAAGTTACGGAGCGGACCTTGCTCGCCTTCTTTGGAGTTCCTTGCCGAGCTGATCTCGATTGCCAAGAAACAAGTCGCGGAGCGGACCTTGCTCGCCTACCTTGGAGTTCCTTGCCGAGCTGATCTTGCTCGCCAAGAAGGAAGTTGCGGAGCGGACCTTGGTCGCCTTCTTTGGAGTTCCTTGACGAGCTGATCTTGTTCGCCAAGAAGGAAGTTGCGGAGCGGACCTTGGTCGCCTTCTTTGGAGTTCCTTGTGGAACTGATCTTGCTCGCCAAGAAGGAAGTTGTGGAGCGGATCTTGCTCGCCTTCTTTGGAGTTCCTTGCGGAGCTGATCTTGCTCGCCAAGAAGCAAGTCGCAGAGAGGACCTTGCTCGCCTTGGAGTTCCTAAACTGAGCAAAGTGGATCACCGAGCAAAAAGTAGAGCCTGGCCTTGTAATGTAATCCCAGTCACGCTAGTGCAGACGAAATTAAGAGGCAATTGAGAGGGGGATTTTCGTAATCTTGGCTTGGGCCGTGGTTCTGGCCGGGCTGAATGTAGTCCAAGCGTATTTGGGCCGAGCTGGGTTGGGCCAAGCTGAGGTGAAGCTTGCTCGGCCGAAGTCCAAACCAGAGTCAGCCGAGAAGATCCTCTGCCAGCTTGTCTTCTCTTGTTCGCTCTTTTTAGCTCGGTGATCGTGATTTGCCGTAGACCGGCCTAACTTGTCTGGAGCACAGTCGCACCGGAGTGCTGCTGAGCTCAGTTGTGATGGAGCTTGGCGAGTGGCACTGTTGAGCTCGATAAGTAGCTCAGTCGAAGGAGGCTGAGATGATTGTTTGCCGATCCGAGTCTTATAGTCGCGCATGTAGCTCGGCGGGAAGGTCTCCCTTGGACTGGCCTAACTTGTCTGGAGCTCGGCCGTACTGGGGTGCTACGGAGCTCGGTTGTGATGAAGCTCAGCGAGTGACATTGTTAGGCTCGGTAAGTAGCTCGGTCAAAGGAGGCCGGGTGATGCCGCCGGGCTGCCGAGTTCCCGCTAATGTTGTCTGGCGGTTTGGTTAGGTGGTGTTCGCTGAATTTGTGCTGACGGATGGGAAAGCAGCACCACGTGTCAAGAGACTAATGTGAGCATATTTGGAGTGCAGAGAGTATATAAGCTTGACTGCGCCCCCCATGTTGGGCATGGATCATTTTGTAAGAAACACTTGAACGCTCAACTCTCTCCTCTCTCTCTCTCTATATCCCTGAGTGTGTGCTAACTTGACCGTCGGAGGGATTTTTCGGCCACACACCGCCGGGTAGCTCACCGCCGTCGTGCTCACAGGTCGATCGGACAGACAGGAGCTTAGAAGAAAGGAGTATAGGCTTGCCTGAATATTTGCTCCCCGTACAGTGTGGAAATAGAATTTTCCCAATTCCCAGCAATATCCCACATTGTTTGGCCTCTATTCAAAGTAGTTCCAAACTCTGAAATTCAAATATTTACAGGGTTAGTTTACTTTTTACTATTCCGCAAACTCTTCGAGGTATTCACATGTTTATTTTGATTCCTTCATTTTATTCTTCTAGAAATTATTGTCTCACTGTTTGCTAATTCAATTCGTTGTTTGGAAAGTTTTTTTTTTTTTTTTGGGTTCCATTTCTACAATGTCAGACTCTTGCGTGTTTTTCAAAAAATAAAAAAATTTAAAATAAAATAAAATTCAATTCAATTCACTTCACTTCACTGTTTAATCTTCAATTCACTATTGTGTCATTTATTCAATTCGCTCACTATTTGTTAATTTATTTCATTGTTTTGAAAATTGCCCCCCACAAGATAAAACTAGGAAGATTTGGTGATAGACCCCTCACTATTTAATTTGTCTTTTAAAAGGACAAGAATTATATAAATTCTTTCAAAACCTCCTAATATTTTAAATTTTATTTTTTTTACTATACTACCCTTATATATATATATATATATATCAGCTTTCCTGTAAAGTCATCCTCACAGTATATTTCAAAGTAAAATTTTACTTTGAAACCTAGTAAACTTTACTCTGATTTAGAGTAAATTTTACTCTGAATCAGAATAAAATTTATTATGATTTAAAATAAAATTTTATATCGTTAACCATATATATTGCCTTATAGGTAAAATTTTATTCTCATTTTATCAAACAAAAATAGAACACATATCAGAGTAAATTTTACTATCATTTTATTAAACAAAAACAGAGCATATACTAGAGTAAAATTTTACTCTCATTCTATCAAACAAAAACAGAGCACATACTAAAGTAAAATTTTACTCCAGAGTAAAATTTTACTCTCATTTTGTCAAACAAAATCAATGCACATACTAGAGTAAAATTTATTCTCATTCTGTCAAACAAAAACAAAGGACATACCAGAGAAAAAAAAATAGAGAAATAGAGAGATAGAGAGAGCACATATATTGCCTTAGATCTGGTTTAAACTATAATAAAATTTTACTGTTTGAAAAATAGAGCATGATGAGGAGAGAAAGAGAAAAAGAAGGACAAAATATAGATTTGAGATGATAAATCTCAAATCTGAGGCCATCAATCTCAGATTTGAAGTCTTGGACATTAAGGATGATGATTGTGGCATCGAATGGCGCTGGTGGTTGAGATGCTAGTAGTGAAACGGTGGTGGTGGTGGCGGTGGTGGTGACGAACATCATCGATGGTTGAGATGGTGTTGGTGGAGATGACGGAGGTGGTGGAAACGATGTTAGTCATGGTAGTAGAGATGGTGGTGGTGGTGGTGGTGTAGATGGGGGTGGTGGTGGTGGAGAAAGCTCTTAGAAAAAGATAGAGAAAGAAAGAGCTGAGAGAGATGACAAACTGATGGAAAGAAAGAGAGAAAGATAAAGAGTGTGTGTGAAGGGGTAAATTTGTCACACAAAATATAAATTTGAAATTTTTTACCCTTTATACAAGACTTTATAATTATGTGAGGATTTTGAAAGTATAAATTTTTTTTTTGGTCCTTTTAATAAGAAAAAGAAGATAAGAGGGATTTATGGCTAAATTTCCACTGACTGTATCAATTATTTTTTTCATCTTCAATTCACTGTTTCAACTTTTGTTTCTTTTTTGGGTCTTTAAACATGTGAATTATTTTATTTTTTTCATTTTCATAAACTGAAACTTTTGTTTCATCAATTCAATGTTTTCTTTTTGGGTCTTTAAAAATGTGGATTATTTGATTTTTTCTCCCCTTTTTATAAACTGAAACTTTTGTTTCTTAAATTTACTGTTTGTTTCTTCTCCTTCTTTTTTTTTTTTTTTAATTGTGACACATTTGACCATGAATTTTGAATCTTGTTTCAAATAAGGACAATTGAAAATATCATTTTTTAATTTCAAGGGCAAAATCGTCAATTTAATAAAATATAAACTAATTTGACAAAAATAAATGTCAAAAAAATATTTTTAATTTTTTAAAAATCATTTCTATCTACTAAAGATAAAATTATGTAAAATTGATCAAAATCAATAAAAATTACATGATTAATTTTTAAAAATTAATTTTACATGATCATCATCCAAACACATAATAAAAATTAATTTGGTAAAAAAAAAAAATTTCTAAAATATTTATCAATTTTACATAATTTTATGTTTAGTAGGTAGAAATAATTTTTTAAAATTCAAAAATATTTTTTTGATATTTATTTTTGTCAAATTAGTTTATATTTTATTAAATTGACGATTTTACCCTTGAAAAATCTAATGGTATCTTCAATTGTCTTTATTTGGAATAAGATTCAAAATTCAGGGTCAAATGTGTCACAATTGAAAAGTCAGGGACTAAAGTGACACAAATTCCAAATTATAGGGACTATTAGTGTAATTCACCCTATAAAATATTAACGACGTCATCAATTGAACCAAATTAATACAAAATTTAAAATTAAACATAAAAATTGATCTAATTGAAAATGTAAGGGCCAAAATGACACAAAAAACAAAATGTAAGGACTACCGGTGTAATTTTTCCTTTTCATTTTCATAAACTGAAACTTTTGTTTCTTCAGTTCACTTTTTTTTTTTATTATTTATTTTTGGGTCTTTAAAAATGTGGATTATTTGATTTTTTTCATTTCATAAACTGAAACTTCTGTTCTTTTGTTTTCCACTTATATTTTTCATCCTTTTTTTTTTTTGGTTTATATATATTTGTTTTTTACACATACCAATTTCTTGCTCTCAAGGATCATAAAATACTTTTTACAGTGACAACATGAGGAAGATTAATTCATTATTTATTTCTTATTATATGAAGTTTAATATTTTTTACTACAATAAAACTAATTATTTGCGGCTTCAATTTTACGGCATATATTATATGCATGTTGTAATTAGTACATTTTATGATATTTTTTTTTTTGCAAGCCGTTAATGGTTTTTCAATAACGACATACATACCGTGTAATTCGTTAATTCATATATTTATGACATACAAAAGTATGCCGTAAAAAATATATATTTTCATGATTTAAAAAATATGTCATAAAATATATGCATTTAAGACGACATACATTTCATATTGTAAAATATTATAATTTTACACGGCATGCATTAACATGTTGTGAAAACTTCTAAAAAAAAAAATTCAATCCGAATTTTTTATAGCATGCAAAAGTATGCCGTAAAAAAATATATATTTTCACTGCATCCAAAATATGTCATATATTTGCTCTTAAGACGACATACATTTCATGCTGTAAAATATTATAACTTTACACGGCATGCATTAGTATGTCGTGAAGACTTTTATTAAAAAAAATTTCAATCCGATTATTTGTTTTTAATTTTAAAATGCAAACAATTTCCAATCAAGCTTCTCACCTTAAATTTTCCTAATTGAGAGCAACTTAAAAAGTAATTTGTACATTATTTTATAATTTAATGTATTCTTTTAAGGGATAATTGCACCCAGTGAGATTTTAAGAAAAAAAAATTATGGCCTTGTTTAGTTTGGCTTTGGAAAAAAGATTTTGGAGAAAATTTTTGAAAATTTTGTTTGGTTTGTAATTTTTCTCAAAAAAATTTCAAAATCACTTTCTCTCTCCTGCACATCAATCAATCACCTTTTCTCTCTCCTCTCTCATTTTCAATCAATTTTTCTCTCACATACATCTACTTAATTATAACAAAATATCAAATCATCCAAAACTCCAAAACTATTTTCAAAATATACAACTAAACAAACTACAAAAATTTCTAAATTCTCTTCCCAAAATATTTTTTGAAAATTTATCTCCCAAAGTCAAACCAAACAAGGCGTATATGTTTTTGAAAAAGTTTATAATTTTAATTATTAATATTTATATTGCTTCTCACTGATTTGTAATTATTTTTTTCAAAATTATATTAATTTGATATTTTCCCTTCTTTTAATAATTTATTTTTTTTAACTTTTTAAATGTGCCTAATCTGAATAAAAAATAAAATATTTGTAAAAAAAATACAATAAAATATAATATATATAAAAATATATTAAATTTTGTATTTTTTTTGAATTTAGTGATTTTTTTTAGAAAATTAAAAATATTTAGTGATTCAACCTCTCTACAATCTCCTCTCTGATTCAACGTTGACCTAGAAGCTGAAGAAGAAGAAGAAGAAGAGGAGGAGGAGGTTAAGAATGGAGACACAGTCGAAGAGGTCAAGTCGAGGTCTCTGTATTGTATACCCACTTTATTTAGGCACAGTGACAGTTAGTTAGGTCTCCTCTCTCACATACAACAAACACAACAAATCGACTATTTAGATAGTGCTCCATCTCCGTCTCCGTCTTCGTCTCCGTCAGCAATTGGGTCTCTCTCGCTCTAGATTCAGGTTTGTTCTTTCTCTCTCCGATCCTTGCTCGCTCTCTCTCTCTCTCCCCCATCGAAGACACTTTTGAAGTCTCGACCTTCGTATTCTCAAGGTAATTTCTATATCTATTCTCTCTTCTTCATCGATTGAAATTTTGGAAATCGAAACCCTAGTTTTGAGTTTTTCTATGATTAGAGCTTAAATCATGTATACTTGACGTGAGAGTTGTTTTTCTTGTTCTTGCCCATCATGAATTTTGTTTTTCTCTGATTTGATCCTGATTTATGGTGATTTTCTCAGATTTGCTCGTTATCTCTGATCAGAACATTCCTAAGATTCGCAAGGTCACAATCTTAACCACAAAGCAATGCAGGTTCTCATCAAACTGCATAAGATCATACTCCCTTTATCTAGACTCTGAAATTGCAAGTTTCCTTAGGCAGCTTAAAAGGTTTAATCAATGGTTGGATGACTTGGTTGCAGATGGAATTGGGACCAATGAGAGAATAGAGACATTATGGAAGAAGTTATATGGATTTCTATTAGAGCATGTTTAGTCGGTCTTTGTTGTTAGTAATTGTGGCTGTGTTTATCTTTGAATTTTGATATACAAATTACCTCTTTCTAGCAGCATTGTCACAGTACTTATTATTTATTTCTTTTGCATCTCAATTTATATTTCATATTGTATATCAAGTCCATGAGTTAGGAGTTGGGGATTTTGCATTGGAAATTATGAGTATGCAACATTATTTTGTTAGAGATGTTATGTGATGCATATTATGTGTGAATAGTGAGTATGAATCTGCCTTCTACACATGTTTAGTGCTTGTAAAACTCAAAAAAAGTGAAACCATGAAGGGTAATGGGTGAAATTAGTTACAGTGATTTGGTCTTTAATTCAAAATTTGAAAGAAATGATTTATTGAGGAGTCCATTCCAAGTTTCTGATAAATTAGTTTCTTACTTCAACAAATGGCATGCCCTAGTGAGATGCACTAACTCCTCTTTTTCTTGGCTACACTGGTGATCCTTGGTGAGGAGTTAGTGCATCTCACTAGGGCATGCCATTTGTTGAAGTAAGAAACTAATTTATCAGAAACTTGGAATGGACTCCTCAATAAATCATTTCTTTCAAATTTTGAATTAAAGACCAAATCACTGTAACTAATTTCACCCATTACCCTTCATGGTTTCACTTTATTTGAGTTTTACAAGCACTGAACATGTGTAGAAGGCAGATTCATATTCACTATTCACACATAATATGCGTTACATAACATCTCTAACAAAATAATGTTGCATACTCATAATTTCCAATGCAAAATCCCCAACTCCTAACTCATGGACATGATATACAATATGAAATATAAACTAAGATGCAAAAGAAATAAATAATAAGTACTGTAACAATGTTGCCAAAAACAAGAGAATGCTGCTGTATCAGGTACTCCATGCCATTTACATATATCATCCCTTCTACTCTAAAATTGTTAGACGTAAGCAATTCATGGGATTAACAAGTTCTAGAGAGGTAATTGTGTGTTATATAGTCTTTTATATATCATAATGTGGATTGTTCAAACAAAGTAAATAGGCTGAAACTAATAAAATTAAATGTTTAGCTTATAGGTCAAAATTTATGGATACTTGAACACCTTTTTTTTTTTAAGTGAGAGAAGAAAAAAAATGAATGGAGGATACAAAATGGTAATTATAGGGAATGCTTGGTTATATTTCAGAGTATTGATTGGATCACATCAGACTCTATTACTTCATTGTTCTATGGATATCTATAAGGAAAAAAACAACAGTCTTCATGTAGAAGAAGAAATGCAAGAAAACAAAAAAGGAATTCAATTTATTCTATGTCGCTTGACATTGGTGTTTTGCTGGACATTAGCATTAGTATGATCCATAGTGCCTATGACCCAGATAACCCAGTAATTGAACAGCAAAGGGTATGCGTGATTTTAAAATTTCTCTGACCCAGTCAAGGGGCCTTTTTAACTAATCATTTTTTTAAACAAAAAAATTCTGCAGGTTGCTACTGTTCAAGGTCTTTCAGGAACTGGTTCTCTTCGACTTGCTGTTGCACTCATTAAAAGGGATGGTGATCGGAATCTGGTTATGAGGTTAGAGGATTAAAAGTGCAGAAAATCAAGACAAGATGAAAAAGAAAAAAAATCTCAAGAGCCAACCTTAGAATCCCTTAAGCACCACATCTAGGGATATAATTGCATTACACAATTATAAATCTAGGACCAAGGATCCTTGGTCCTTGGTCCTAGGTCCATGATCTGAGTTTTATTCTTGTACTCAACTTCATTTAACTTAAGGTGCCATTTAACTTTTTTTTCCACCTCAGAATTTTTGAAGGCCAAGTGTTTGATGAATTGTGAAGTTTCCTTAATTCTTGAGCATAAATATGAACAGCTGTAGCAGATGGCTGATGATCTAATGAACCAAGTTTCTCAGTGAGTATTACTTGTACAGGTTCATCTCTCATTCTTTTATTTTTCCTGTTAATTATAGATAACATTACAAATTAGTGCTGTTGAGGAACTTTTCACGATACTGCTATGCTGCCATTATGTTGCCACTTTGGTACAAATTTCCATCAATTTACTTCTGTGTGTTGGTTAAGTGGTTTGAACTTATCTACTACCCACTATTTCATTGGATAAGGGCTTAATAGAAGTTGCTGAAACTTCTTGGGTCATGCTATAGACTGAGTGCTTTTTTGGACTTCGATGGCTAGATTCCCACATTAAGCATAATTAAATGGAGGCTTATGAAACTTCTTGGGTCATGCTATAGGCTGAGTGCTTCTGTTCATCAATTACGTTCTAAAATAATTATGTTCTGTTCATCAAGTGAGTTTCTTGAGCTGTTTGCTTCAATTGGATTGGATTAAGCTTCTATTTGTGTTAGGTTTGATTCTAGTTTTTCTGAAATGGTGGGTACTTTGGGTCAATGAATTCTAAGGATTTCTGAGAAGAAGTTGCATTTGGATCAATGAATATTTCTAATTGATAGCAGAATTATTGTCTTTTTATAATTTGGCCTCATTTGGAACTAGTTTTTTTTAATCTGATTTGAGGGGGAAAAAAAAGGGTAAATATTTCTATTCCTGGTGGTTTTTGATATTATACTTTCTATCAATAGTTTGTCCCTCTTGGTGGTTTTAGATTTTATGGATTTTACTGATTCAAGTGTTCATTGATGTTAACTGTTTTTCTGATTTGCCCCGATAGTTCCTAATTGTTTGTTGTGAATTTGTCTGTTTATTTGGTAGTAAAATTTGTTTGGTCCTAAAGATAAAGTATATCATTTGTACGGAATTTGTTGACTTGTGTAGACATGCATGAGTTTTTTCCACTTCTAAAACATCCAAATTGTAATATCCCTGTTCTGTAATATGTTAATTGGTCCTTAATACGAATGTGATTATGTGTTTTGATATGATTTGTGTGCCATTATGCAAAAATATATGATTTTGAATTTCTATCTGTTCACCGTAGGAATATCTGTTTGATTAGCTGCCTCGGAAATTAAATTGAAGGCCTTATCGGCCACAGAACCCGAAATTGACTGCGCCATTGTGATTGGCATAATTTTTAGAGCCTACGGTGGAATTTAATTGAAAATTGATTTGAGTTAGATTAAATTGATTTAATTAATGGTTTAGTGCCCAATTATTTGATATTTATATTTTTGGCTAGTGGGACTTATTTTAAATGGGCATTCTACACTCGATTCCCTTTTTATATTCATTTGGGCTTATTCCAGCTCTAAGATAGGAGAGGGGAGGGTCGGCTATAGAAGGAAAAAGGAGAGAGTTGTACAATTTTGGTTCAAGACTTGAATCTCTTGAAGATCTAGCTCTAGATTTGGCTAGAGCTTGAGTGTTGAAGCTCTTAGGTAAGTGAATTCATGGACTCTTGTTTGTAATTTGTAAGTTCAAAGTTGAAAAATGTTAAAGAACATGAATTGAGTTGGTTTTGTTAAACTTGAAGTCTTAGAACACATGCATGTAGGAAATTGTTATGAATTTCCATATTTGAACACAATATGTGTGTAATTGCTTTGAATGTTGCATGTTTGAGCTCAAAGGGGTATTGTCCATGTAAATTTGTAGTTGAAGCTCATGTATACTCACCATTGGTATCATCTAAGTTGAGAATGGGAGCTAGACATCACATGCATGTACAATCTATGAAGATAAGAGCTTTGAATGCATGAAGGTGTATGTTAGAATTGAGTTTGGTGTCAATTTGAGCCATGCATGTGTTAAATCCTTGAAATTGAGCTCCATGATGATGTGTTTTGGTGCTTACACCATGTTAGAACAAGTATATGTGAGATTTGAGCCATGAGATGCAAGATATGTTGGCTTAAAGGTCGAATTCGAACTCTAGAACACAATCTGGAAAACCCAGAAATTTTATGTCCGCTCGAGCGGGGAACCTGCCGCTCAAGCGTTATTTTCGTGCTCCCAGCATTTTTGCAGACTTGGATGTCCGCTCGAGCGGGTAATTTAACGCTCGAGCGGGGAACTTTTTAAACAGGCCTTCCGCTCGAGCTCCCTATTTCACGCTCGAGCGTATTTTTGATGCAACCAGCACTTTTGCAGGCCTTAAGGGTACGCTCGAGCGGGGAAGTCCACGCTTGAGCGGGGACCCTGTTTTGCTGAAATTTTGTTTATGCATTTTGTGCTCTTTTTTCCGTTCCCTTTTACTTCCAAGTACTCTTAGGCATACATTGAGCATTGTAATTGAATTAAAGAGATAAGAATGAAGCCTAAAGAGGAATATGTGAATTTAAGAATGGATTGAACTGTTAGTGACCCTTTTGTGTTCATTAAATGTGTAGGGTCAAGCTCCAGGGCAAATCCACAAGTCGATCACTGTGAGCAATATCGATATTTGAAAGCTTAGCAATGTTCAACTGTTTATTCCCTTATAAGCTTTATGGGTTGCTAATTGGGATTGTGGACAAAAGTCTGACATGAACGAATGAATGGACCGAAGGTCGTTTCGATATGAATAAATGGACCTAAGGTCGTTTTGATAGAAATAAATGCACCTAAGGTCGTTTTGACATAAATGAGTGGGCCGAAGGCCGTTTTGACACGAATGTATGGGTCGAAGGCCGTTTTGACGTAAACGAATGGACCGAAGGTCGTTTTGACAGAAATGAATGGACCGAAGGTCGTTTTCATAGAAATGAGTGGACCGAAGGTCGTTTGGACATGTATGAATGGACCTAAGGTCGTTTTGACATAAATGAGTGGGCCGAAGGCTGTTTTGACACGAATGTATGGGCCGAAGGTCGTTTTGACGTAAACGAATGGGTCGAAGGCCATTTTGATAGAAATGAATGGGCCGAAGGCCGTTTTGACATAAATGAATGGGCCGAAGGCCGTTTTGACATGAATGGAAATCTGAACGGGCCAAAGGCCAGAATGTTTGGAACTACAGTCACTTGATTTGAATTTCGTATAGTTATATATCTGTTAAATAGAAATATGAATTGGGCCCAAGGCCGTTTGGAACATGTTGTTCTACATTGTTATGTAACTTCTGTATTTGATTCGATATTATTCACTGGGCTTTCGCTCACGCTTGTTCATGTGTTTGTAGGTGAGCCAAGAGAAGTCCAGACCCAGTCTCAGTGAAGTCTATATGTAACAACTAAGGTTTTGAGAGAGTCAGCCCTGTGTCTCACGCACGAGACCCGTCTTCGCCCTTTTGTTATGTATTTACATTTTGTCACGTTGGCGAAGTTTTGAATACGTCTGTATATGGTTTTCATGGGTTGACTTAGTTTGGATGATCCTGTCTGTATAGAATCTTATGTCATTACACTTTCTGTTGTGAGTTATTTACATATGTACATATGGAATGTTATGGTGTGCATATAAGCACGGCTCTATGGACAAAGTTTTAAATTTGTTTCCGTTTGGCCCCTTTTACTCTGATGAGTCTTGTCTTATTTGGT
>NW_021027076.1:367963-490583 GCF_004153795.1 Camellia sinensis | reverse complement strand
TCCCGCCCAAATTTTCAGCTATGTAAAAAAAATTACAAATATTCAAAGTAAAAGCAATGAAATATTAACCTCACTTCTATTTTTTTCAATATAATTCCAAAAATTTGTGTCATTGACTTAAATATTATTTATCATTTATATACAAACATGAATTGAGTTGCAAACTCAGATATGAGTTAAGGCACCATTTGATACTTTTTTTTTTTTTTTTTTTTTTTGATCTGCCACATTTGGATGTTTAGAAGAGGTGGAAAAAACTCTGCATGTTACGCAAATCAACAATTCAGTACAATGATATAGTTTTATCTTTAGGACCAAACAAATTTTACTACCAAATAAACAGACAAATTCACAACAACAATTAGGACTATCGGGCAAATCAGAAAACAGTTAACATCAATGAACACTTGAATCAGTAAATCCATAAACTAAAACCACCAAGAGGGACAAACTATGATAGAAAGTATAATTCAAAAAACACACCAGGAATAGAATATTTTACCCTTTTTTTTCCCTCAAATCAGATTAAAAAACTAGTTCAAAAGGCCAAATTATAAACAATAAATTCTCTATCAATTAGAATATTCATTGATCCAAATGCAACTTCTTCTCAAAAATCTTAGAATTCATGACCCAAAGTACCACCCATTTCAGAAAACTAGAATCAACCTAACACAAATAGAAGCTTAATCAATCCAATGGAAGCAACAGCTCAAGAAACTCACTTTGATGAACGAAATAATTATTTTAGAACGTAATTGATGACACGAAGCACTCAGCTATTACATGCCCGAAAGTTTCATATAGCTCCATTTTATTATGTCTTAATGTGCGGAATCTAGCCATCGAAGTCCAAAAAAGCACTCAGTCTATAGCATGACCAAGAAGTTTCAGCACTTCTATTAAGCCCTTATCCATATAATAGTGGGTTAAAGAAGTTCAACACTTAACAAACACCAGAGAAAATTGATGGAAATTTGAACCAAAGTGGCAACAAAATGGCAGCATAGCAGATAGTGAAAGAGTTCCTCAACAGCACTAATTTGTAATGTTATCTATAATTAACAGGGAAAATAAAAGAATGAGAGATGACCTGTCAAGTAATACTCTGAGAACTTGGTCATTAGATCATCCAGCCATCTGCTAACAGCGTTTCATATTTATGCTCAAGAATTAAGGAAACTTCACACAATTCATAAAACACTTGGCCTTCAAAAATCTGAGGTGGAAAAAAAGTTAATGGCACTTATTAAATGAAGTTGAGTACAAGAAATAAAACTCAGATCATGACCTAGGACCAAGGACCAAGGATCCTTGGTCCTAGATTTATAATTGTGTAATGCAATTATATCTCCTAGATGTGGTGCTTAAGGGATTCTAAGTTGGCTCTTGAAGATTTTTTTTCTTTTTCATCTTGTCTGATTTTCTGCACTTTTAATCCTCTACCTCATAACCAGATTCCGATCACATCCTTTTATAATGAGTGCAACAGCAAGTCGAAGAGAACCAGTTCCTGAAAGACCTTGAAGTAGACACCTGCGAATTTTTTTTGTTTAAAAATGATTAGTTAGAAAAGGCCCTTGACTGGTGTCAGAGAAATTTTAAAATCACGCATACCCTTTGCTGTTCAATTATGGGTTATCTGGGTCATAGGCACTATGGATCATATCAATGCTAATGTCCAGCAAACACAAATGTCAAGTGACATAGAAAAATTGAAATTTTCCTTTTGTTTTCTTGCATTTCTTCTTCTACATGAAGACTGTTGTTTTTTTCCTTATAGATATCCATAGAAACAATGAGTAATAGAGTCGATGTGATCCAATCAATACTCTGAAATATAACAAGCATTCCCTATAATTACCATTTGTGATCTCCATTCTTTTTTTTCTTTCTCACTTAAAAAAAAAAAAAAAGTGTTCAATGATCATAAATTTTACTATTACTATAGCTAAACATTTTTTATTAGTTTCAGCCAATTTACTTTGTTTGAAACAATCCACATTATGATATATAATAAGACTATATAACACACACAATTACCTCTCTAGAACTTGTTAATCCTGAATCGCTTGCATTACAATTTTAGAGTACAAGGGATGATATATGTAAATGGCATGGAGTACCTGATAGCAGCAGCAGTTCTCTTGAGTGCTAGAAGAAGTTCTCCATCAATTTTTGCTTTCATGGCTTTTCCGTCATCAAGCATTGATTTGTATTTTTCCCACGTCTTTTTGCCCTTTCTGTAACTAGCCACTATTTGCAAACGATGCACAACAAGTATGATAACTAATTCCAGAATAAAGAACAGATTACTAGAGAAATTTAAAACACATATTCAAGAAAAATATGATATAAGGGAAATGAAAATTTAGACAGATACGAAAAAACTAGGAGTAGTTTATCTCATCAGCCTTCGGTATACTTGCCAAGAAAGGAATACTTGGATTTTGCCCACATACGTGCACCTTCACCACACAAGAGCTAGGAACAAAAAATGCTCATAAGAAAAACAAAAATCTGAGGGAGAACAACGAATGGCATGCCTAGTGTAGATGCACTAACTCCTCACCAAGGATACCAACTTGTAGCCAAAAAGAGAGTTAGTGCATCTCACTAGGGCATGCCATTCGTTGTTCTCCCTCAAATTTTTGTTTCTTATGAGGCATTTTTTGTGATTTTCTAGCTTCTTGTTGTGAATGTCACGTAGGGGGCAAAATCCAATGGTATTCCTTTCTTGGCAGGTATACCTGAAGGCTGATGAGATAAACTTCCTAGTTTTTTGTCGTATCTGTCTAATATTTTTCATTTCCTATATATTCAATATTTTTTCTTGAATATGTTGGTTTTAAATTTCTCTAGTAATCTGTTCTTTCTATTCTGGAATAAGTTATCATACTTTGTTGTGCATCGTTTGCAAATAGTGGCTAGTTACAGAAAGGGCAAAAGACAGTAGAAAATACCAATCAATGCTTGATGACGGAAAGCGCATGAAAGCAAAAATTGATGGAGAACTATTCTTCTAGCACTCAAAGAGAAATGCTGCTAGTTCAGGTACTCCATGCCATTTACATATATCATCCCTTTGTACTAAAATTGTTAGATGCAAGCGATTCATGGGATTAAACAAGTTATAGAGAGAGTAATGTGTGTGTTATATAGTCTTTATATTCATAATGTGGATGTTCAAACAAAGTAAATTGGCTGAAACTAATAAAATTAAATGTTTAGCTATAGGTCAAAATTTATGGATACTTGAACATTTTTTTTTTTTTTTTAGTGAGAGAGAAAAAAAATGAATGGAGGATACAAAATGGTAATTATAGGGAATGCTTGTTATATTTCAGAGTATTGATTGAGATCACATCAGACTCTATTACTTCATTGTTCTATGGATATCTTATAGAGGAAAAAAACAACAGTCTTCATGTAGAGAGAAATTGCAAGAAAACAAAAAAGGAATTCAATTTATTCTATGTCACTTGACATTGGTGTTTTGCTGGACATTAGCATTTAGTATGATCCATAGTGCCTATGACCGATAACCCAGTAATTGAACAGAAAGGGTATGCGTGATTTTAAATTTCTCTGACCCAGTCAGGGGCCTTTTTTAATCTACTTTTTAAACAAAAATTCTAGTGTTGCTACTGTTCAAGGTCTTTCAAACTGGAGACTTGCCTGTTGCACTCATTAAAAGGATGGTGATCGGAATCTGGTTAGGAGGTTGAGGATTAAAGATTGCAGAAAATCAAGACAAGATGAAAAGAAAAAATCTCAAGAGCCAACTTTAGAATCCTTAAGCACAACATCTAGGGATATAATTGCATTACACCAATTATAATATCTAGGACCAAGGATCCTTGGTCTTGGTCTAGGTCATGATCTGAAGTTTTATTCTTGTACTCAACTTCATTTAACTTAAGGTGCCATTTAAACTTTTTTTTTCCACCTCAGAATTTTTGAAGGCCAAGTGTTTGATGATTTGTGAAGTTTCCTTAATTTCTTGAGCATAAATATGAACAGCTGTAGCAGATGTGCTGTGATCTAATGACCAAGTTTTCTCAGGAGTATTTACT
This sequence comes from Camellia sinensis, assembly GCF_004153795.1. Taxonomy (NCBI): domain Eukaryota; kingdom Viridiplantae; phylum Streptophyta; class Magnoliopsida; order Ericales; family Theaceae; genus Camellia; species Camellia sinensis. The sequence continues at coordinate 486,507 of NW_021027076.1, read as the reverse complement.
TGTACAGGTTCTTCTCTCATTCTTTTATTTTCCTGTTAATTATAGATAACATTACAAATTAGTGCTGTTGTGAGGACTTTTCACGATACTCGCGTATGCTGCCATTATGTTGCCACTTTGGTACAAATTTCCATCTAATTTACTTCTGTGTGTTGGTTAAGTGGTTTGAACATTATCTACTACCCAATATTCATTGGATAAGGGCTTAATAGAGTTGCTGAAACTTCTGGGGTCATGCTATAGACTGAGGTGCTTTTTTGACTTCGATGGCTAGATTCCCACATTAAGCATAATTAAAATGGAGGCTTAATGAACTTCTTGGTGCATGCTATAGGCTGAGTGCTTCGTTCATCAATTACGTTCTAAATAATTAGTTTTGTCATCAAGTGTGATTCTTGAGAGCTGTTTGCTTCAATTGGATTGGATTAACTTCTATTTGTGAGGTATTCTAGTTTTCTGAATGGTGGTACTTTGGTCAATGAATTCTAAGGATTTTTGAGAAGAAGTTGCATTTGATCAATGAATATTTCTAATTGATAGGAGAATTATTGTCTTTTTATAATTTGGCCTCATTTGAACTAGTTTTTTTAATCTGATTTGAGGGAAAAAAAGGGTAATATTTCTATTCCTGGTGGTTTTTGATTTATACTTTCTATCATAGTTTGTCCCTCTTGGTGGTTTTAGGTTTATGGATTTTACTGATTCAAGTGTTCATTGTGTAACTGTTTTTCTGATTTGCCCGATAGTTCCTAATTGTTTGTTGTGATTTGTCTGTTTATTTTGGTAGTAAAATTTGTTTTGGTCCTAAAGATAAACTATATCATTTGTACTGAATTTGTTGATTTGCGTAGACATGCATGAGTTTTTTCCCTTCTTAAACATCCAAATGTGTGGCAGATGAACCAAAAAAAAAAAAAAAAAAAAAAAGTATTCAAATGGTGCCTTAACTCATATCTGAGTTTGGCAACTCAATTCATGTTTGTATATAAATGATAAATAATATTTGAAGTCAATGACACAATATTTTTTGGAATTAATTGAAAAATAGCAGTGAGGTTATATCTTCATTGCTTTTACTTTGAATATTTTGTAATTTTTTTTTACATAGCTGAAAATTTGCTTCTATAAATTTCTAACATTTGTTATGATATGGGCATTTTGCAGGATTCTCAGGACCCAAATCTACTGATTTGATCTTTGGCTGTACGGACAATGGGATGCATTCGTGCTGACAAAATCACAGAATATCTGTGTGATCCACTTCAGAGGTGTCTCAAGGTTGATATTTACCCTTGTTTCCAAAAGTTTGGATCAGTATCTCAAACACGAGGAGTCTGCTGAGTTGTCTGCGATTTCAACTTGATTCAATGGGTATATTAGTTGTTGTTTTGATATCATTTTCTCATTTCAATAATCAAGTCTTTTTGCTTTATTTTTTTTTCCCACCTAGTAGGATTTGTAATTGAGAATCGGATAAGTGATAATGTGTTATGGCTATGAGAAAGTTTTTATATTAAAACACTTAATTTGAGGCAGTTCAATGGTGGTTATTTCTTGTTACCATTCTTATCTTTTTCTTTTTTCAGTTTGTTGTTTCATTGAGAATATACGAGTACTTTTTATCAATGCACTAGAATCTTATAGCATTGTCATGTTGGGCAGTCACTACAGAGGCATAACAGCTCCAATGTGGGGCTAATTTGAGTTTGGTGCATTTCTTAATTTAGCTAATTTTACTATCTATCCCATGATTTTTGACGTGTACAAGCCCATAAAGGCCATGAATCACTATGAACAACCCAAGCCCATCACTTGGAGCACAATACATAACCCAGCTGGTGAGGTCCAGGACAGCTGGAATCCAACATGGCATAAAGAGCCAATGACATTCAGACACATGGCAGGTGAAGGATGAGCCACATCAGCAGACAAAGATCTGCAAAGTTATTGCCACTGCATATCACCATTAATGCAGCCCATCACAGCATTTATTACGACAACACCTCTCCGTCGGAACAGGACCCCCTTACCCTGAACAAGGTAAGTTACAGCATAGACTTTCGGCGAGGAGGTTAGGTCAGAAGGGACAACGAAATGATTACCAAAGGATATAAGCAAATGTTGAAGACAAGAAGAATGTTAAGCTTTTCTATCTCTAACCTCTCCCTCTACACTCTACTTCTCTTCTTAACTTGCTCGTTGGAGGGTTCACTGGGGGACTACCCCGTTCCCCGTTGAACTTGTTTGCAGGTTATCCGGTGGGCTTGATCATTTGGACCTGGGCTTGAGAAGCTTGGTCCAGTCCGATCCATTCACTAGGACAAACTGTATCATCAATTTTAGTGCACGGAAAAGGTACATTTGTCTTTAAATAGATCAAATATAGTGGAATGGCAAGTGAAGTGCAAATTTTGGTTTGGGAAAATACTTTTTGCATATATGGTTATTTTAGACAATATTATGCGTTGATTCTTTTGCTTACTGGTTGTTTATTTAATCTGAAACTGCCATCTCAATTTAATAAGTTTGAAATTGATTCTTTTTGTAAGATTACTATATGAGTCAAGATCCTTTAGAGTATTTTTTTTTTCTTAGTGTGATTGTAGAGTAATGTTTTAAAAATTGGACGAGTGAGCAAACTAGAAAAGAGATTGGGTGAACGAGTCACCAGTTCAACTCGACAGTTGAACCGAAATCCAACCATGACGTCATAAATATATTAAAATTTATATTTAAATAAAAATTTAAGTAATAAAATTATAAATTAAAAATTTTAATAATCTTAAATATTTCTCTTAATACCTTTTTTTACTAAAAAATATAAAAATATATTTTAAAATATTAATAATTTTAATTTTGGAAGAAGAAATCAAATATTTAATATTCCCTCCATATGATTTTAATTCAAATAATTTGATTAAAAGAAGAGTAAAAATTTTGGAGGGATATTAAAATTTTAAGTTTTCTTCCAATAAATTTGATTGAATCCCACATAAATTTCTTGAGTTTTTTTGGAAGAATTTTTTTTCTTATAAATAGGTAGAGGCTTTCACAATAATTTCAAGCTCTCAATGTGATTCCTCACAAGAGGAGACCTTTGAAAGAGAGTTTTCAATTAAAATTTTCTTATATAATATATATATATATATATATATATAAAATAAGAAAGAAAGAAAGAATAAAAACAAAAATTTGATTTTTATTGACCCAGTGAACTGTCACCGGGTCGACCTGTTTGGCGGTTCAACCGCCGGTTTTTTCGATTCTCTCAAAATAGACCTATTTTTCACTTTGAATGGTTTAGTAGGTGTATCCGGACCGGAATTCCAACCAGTCAACGGTTCAACCGGTCGAACCAGCCGGTCCGGTCCGGTCCGATTTTTAAAACCTTGTGTAAACCCATCATAAGTGGTGAACTTATGTTGACCTTGATTGTAGTTCAAAATTATGTTGTTTTGTATTTGGGAACTTAGTTTTTGGATTTTTTTTTTTGTTTTTTTCACTACAAGACAAATGTTTTACAAAACCAAAAAAAACAAATCCAAACAAAAGATCACATCAAACCCCATAATCATTTCACCTTTTCTCTCACAAACATCACATCCAACCACAAAAAAATTAATCTAACTATCTTTCCAAACACAAAATTTTTTTTCTTCAATAATATCCTACAACTAAAAAAACATACAAAAAAACCCACTTCTCAAACACCCACTTTATGTCAAGCTAGTTACTACATATAAAAGATCAATTTTTTGGGTCATGTGTAATGGATTTTCTTCATTGTTTTTGTTTTCTCTTGTATTGAAGTTGTTGGCAGTTGCTGTCTTGTTGGGGTATAGCCTTGTCTTTACTATGTATGCAACTAGTGTTATATATATATATATTGTTCTAGGTTGCTTCTACTGTTGTATTTATCCTTGTTTCTTATCATTCTTGTTTGTGTCCAGTGTATGCTGTGTTATTTGTATCTTTTCTATACATCACAGTTCAATTTGTTGATGCCCCTTGCTTTGTTATCCATTTTTATTTGTTCATTCTATGACAATGGGAAAATTGATTATTGCTAGTGCTGTCAAGGGCAAAATCTCTCCCTACTTACTATGCATACATGATGATACTACTAGTTTTTGGGTAACGGGTCGGGCTGATCTTGGCCTCCTACACGGTTGTCCGATCGCTGGCCCACCGAGAAACCTGGATAAGAGTTCAACGAGGAATAGGAGTCCCCCAGCGAACCCTCCGACGAACAAGTTAGAGAGGAGAGAAAGATGAAAGTGTCGAGATAGGATTGTGATTGAGTGCCTAACCTTTTTCTTGGAAACCTCTTTATATTCTTTTTTTTCTCTTCCTTCCGTCATCTTGGCCAAAAGTATACTCCAGCTTGCATCATTCATGGTCAGGCCATTTTCTGTCCCATCGTGAGGGGGTTGTTGCATTGAATGCTGTAGGGAACCTCATTAATGACCGGCGTGTGGTGCAATAACTTTACAAGATCTTTGTCTGCTTATGTGGCTGATTCCCCTCCTTACAAGTGTTTAGATGCCATTGGTTTTTGGTGCTATGTTGGGTTTCAATAATGTTGGACCTTAATGTTTGGATCGTGTATTGGGCTCTAAGTGGGGGTCTAATAACCTTTATGGGTCCACCTATGTTAGTAGTCCCCCATTCCCACGTGCAGCTTTAGTCCAACGAAGGGAATAAGAAAGAAGACGGAGAGTGTTGGTGACTGAGTGGGAGAAGACCGACTGAGAGGAGGGATGACCGTGAAGGGTGACCGAGTGAGAAGGTCGACTGAGAAGAGGGCCGACTGCACAGGGTAACCAAGCAAGGCGACCGACGGAGGGATGGTCGACCGCAAAGGGGGGCCTACTGAGGCGACCAACTGAGAGGATGGCCGACCGCGAGGGGTGGCTGACTGAGAAGGCCGATTGAGGGGATGGCCGATCGTGAAAGGTGGCCGAGTGAGAAGGGGAAATGGCGGTGCACGAGGCTCGAGGAGTGGCGAGGCACGTGGTGATGTGAAGTGGAAAAGACAGGGTAGGGGAAAGGGGGTAGTGGATCGTGGTCGTACACGTGGCAGAATCTCATGATAGGGGAGATAAGGCATTGAATAAGAAACGGAGGGCTAGGTTTAATATACGGTGTCGAAAAGGCGATTGTGGAAAAGTTTTTGAAAATTTTCAAACTAGCGAAATTTAAACTTGACCCTTGGAATACAGGCAAACCGTGGGCGTTTGGGGTTATTCGCTTTACTTACCTTTTTGTAAAAACCAACATGTCCTAGAAGTAAACTCATTTGTTTCGAGTGATACACCTCTGCAACACTTTGCGAACTACTTTGCACCAGCGTCTAAGGCTATACGCAGACACATAGGAGAGATGGCTCAAGATGATGTGCCAACCACGACACTAGATTCTTTGGGGGATGACGATGCGATGGAGTTGGCGGAGCAATACAGGGGGGAGAAGAGGGTAGGAAGTAAGGGGGAGCCTGCGGGGCGACCCCGCTCGTCCACGCTAATAGCGGCTGTGAAGCCAATTAGTCAAGTACAACCGGCCCACTGGCATACGAAGGCGGACAAATCGACGTTTACAGCGGAGGAGTTGGAGGAGGTGCGTGAGAAGTATCAGGTTCCCGTGGAGATAGAGATAAAATTGCTGATGTCGAAGGAGAGGCCATCCGACGCCCGACCGATGGAGTTTGCCCTCTATGAAGAGGTGTTAAAAGGGGGGTTGAGGTTGCCGCTCCCACAGATAGTAGTAGATGTGCTGAACTGCCTGGAGGTGGCGCCGGGTCAGCTGATGCCCAATGCGTGGAAAATATTATTGGCCTGCGCGAGTGCATGGCCACTGGAGAATGAGGGAGCTGCGATGACAGTGGATGAGTTTTTTGCATGCTACAAGGCGTTAGGCCAACAAGAAACTTGAGTAACTTTACAGGCGGCGGCGGGTAAGGGTTTGGTGGCGGGGTTGCCATCGTCAGTGAAGGGGTGGAGACCACGGTGGTTTTACGTGTCAGCAAATGGGGGAATGAGAGTGCGCACAGTGTGGAAGGTTCTTACCAAGTCAGTGGAGCCACGGTTGGGGGCAGAGGCGGAGGAGATGGTGAAAATGGTGAAGGCGTGGAGGGAGAAGGAGGGCACCAAGTGAGACGACCTTGTTTAGCCCTCAGCCTTGTTTGCCTCGAGGCTCGGACCACAGCCGACCGGTGGGGACCTTGGCCGGCCGAATTAGAGGCGAGAAGGAGGATGCAAGAGGCGGAGGATAGAACGATCTTCACCAAGGCTGATAAGTACAAAGAGTCACAATTAGGCCGTCCGCCTAAATCGGTCGTGAGGGAACGAATCCGACCGCGCCCCAAGCCGCTGGAGGATAAAGACTTGGGAGGTTTTGAGCCACTACCGCTCCCAGTGGATCCATTGAAGGAGAAAAGCAAAAAAGAGGTGGAGGCGATGTTAAAGAAGAAGAAGAAGAAGAGAGCAGAGAAAGGGAATGAGGGGCCAGCGTTGAGAAGGATGAATGAGGGAATGACAGAGGGAACCCTAGAGGTGGAGTTAGTGAAAACAATGAAGGGGGTGGAGAGTGCCATGGGCTCTGGTGCACAAGTGGAAAGTGGTGCGATTGGGTCCGAGTAGGGGACAGAGCAACCGCCCGGGGGGGATCCTGTGCCTCAGGAAGAAGGAGGGGAGGCCAGGTTGAAGACCGCCATTTACCATGTGCGAGCAGTGTCCGGTCGACTGGTGGGAGAAGGAGGTGAAGCCAGGACTACAGCAGACCCGCTCTTGGGAGTAGTGGAGGACGCGGCCGTGCGCTCAATGGCAAGTTTTACAGAGGCGGAACTGCTGAGGGGACTTTGCTCGGCCTAGATAGAGGCGACGACTTTGGTAGGGGCCTTGCTGAAGAAAGTGGCGTGTGCAAAAGGGGAGATGGAGCCACTGAAGGTTCAGTTGGAGGGGGTCAAGGCGGAGCTGGACAGTTTAAAGGTGGAGACTGGAGGTTGGAGGAAAATCGCGCGGAGTGCGTGTGCTAGGGGGCTGGAGTATGCCCAAAAGGCAAAATAGATGGAAATGTTGGCGATGGTGCAAGGTTATTCAGCAAAGCGTGCTAGTGTTGAGCTTCTCGCAACCAAGTCAGAGTTGGGAACGAAGCGTTGTAAGGTGGTGTCGTTGGAGTTCAACTTTGCTGGTGAGAAGAAGCAACTAGAGTTAGTCCGACGAGCCTGCACTACTGCCAATGAGAGGTTTGAGGAGGCAATGACTAGTAATGAGGATATGCGCGCTCAGTCGATAAAGGAGAAGGAAGAAGAAGATCAGCGCATTGCTAAGTTGGAGAAGGCTCTGGCGGAGGAAAGGGCCAGGCTGGCGTCTGAGAGAGTAGCATACCCTGACCTGTGCAAGGCGGCGATGGAGTAATTCAAAGAGTCTGCCGAATTCCAGATAGTCATCGACGCTGCAGTCGCCAGGAGCTTGGCGAGGGAGGGGGATGTGGGGGCTGGGCCGTCGAAAGCGGCCGCTGGAAGTAGGAGTGAGGAGGAAGTGATCCAAAGCTTCCAGCGATCGGACTTCTACAAGCACGAGATGGCTAAGTTCTGGGACAGTGGCTGGAAGAATTTTAAACATAAAGCGGAAGAGCTATTCCCAAGCATCGATTTCAGCCGCGTGAGGAAAGATGAAGACGACGTTGTCTAGACCCCCCTGGACGAGGGGGTTGAGGAGGAGGATCTGTTCTCTAGTGAGGAAGAGTGATCCATGTAAAATTTTTGTGTTTGTGTGTTTTGTCTAATTTCTGTATTGAATTGTATGTGATTGGAAGTTTGTAAATAAAACAACGAGTTGTGATTGGAAGTTTGTAATTTCTGTTGTTGTTAGTTCTTGTGAGTTGTAGATATAAAAATAATGAAAATGGCAGAGTAGAATTTAATGAAAAATGGGTGTGAAAGTAAGACTTGTGTATGAAGTGTGAAACTTGCTAGTAGATTGGGATGTAAGAAGTTTAGAAATGGGCAGCCATTCTAACTTGTGAGAAAGTCATGATGCAAAAACGTTAAAAATGGGCATACTTTAAAATGCTAAAAGTTTTAGAAATAGTAGATTGGCTTCGATAACTATGGACTTGGATGTTATTTGAATTAAAAATGTGAAGAATGTTAAAAGATGTCGTAGTATAGACCTGGATTTTAACACGAAATTAGGGAAATGGACTGGCCGGACTCCTTATTCGTGCTCAGTCTGGCTGGGGCTTTAAGTAACTCAGTCTGGTTGAGCCCTTCGTACTCAGTCTGGCTGAGGCTTTAGTTAACTCAGTCAGGCCGAGCCTTTCATGCTCAGTCTGGTTGAGGCTTTAATTAATTCGGTCTGGCCGAGCCCTTCGTGCTCAGTCTGGCTGAGGCTTTAATTAACTCAGTCTGGCTGAGCCCTTCGTGATCAGTCTGGCTGAGCCCTTCGTGATTAGTCTGGCTGAGGCTTTAATTAACTTAGTCTGGCCGAGCCCTTCATGCTCAGTCTGGCTGGGGCTTTAATTAACTAGGTTTGGCCGAGCCCTTCGTGATCAGTCTGGCTGAGGCTTTAATTAACTCAGTTTGGCCGAGCCTTTCGTGCTTAGTCTGGCTGAGGCTTTAATTAACTCGGTCTTAATTAAGTCGTTATTGAAACACAACGCAGGTAACGGAGATATAAGTTCATTGGCGCTTAATCGTGTAGCCGATTGATCACAAATTTAGACCATGTATGAAAAGGACAAGAACAACCAAGTGTGTGGGTTGTCAAAAAGAACATATAGCAATTGATCAATACAAAAATAGGACATGACACTTTACTGGAAATAACGCTTCAAGTGCTCGGCGTTCCACGGATGAGGGAGGTCTCGGCCTTCCATATCCTGAAGTCGGTAAGTGCCCAGGCGAGATTTGGTTTTTGACCACGTACGGTGAACATATAGCAATTGATCAATACAAAAATAGGACATGACACTTTACTGGAAATAACACTTCAAGTGCTCGGCGTTCCACGGATGAGGGAGGTCTCGGCCTTCCATATCCTGAAGTCGGTAAGTGCCCAGGCGAGATTTGGTTTTGACCACGTACGGTCCTTCCCACTTGGCAGCCAGCTTGCCCTCGGTTGGATTTTTGGTGGCAAGGGTTGCTTCGCGCAAAACTAGGCCCCCTACAGTGAACTCCCTTAGTCGGACTTTGCGGTTGTAGTGTGTTCTCATTTTCTGTTGATATGAGGCCCGTCTAACAGCAGTGGTCTCTTGGAGCTCTTCAATCAGGTCTAAGTCAGCCCGTCGCAACTCTTCGATTAGTTCTGGATTCAAGTATAAAACCCTCGGGGTCGGCAGGCCGATTTCCACTAGGATCACTGCCCCAGCGCCGTATGTTAAGCGGAAGGGGGTCTCCCCAGTGGGGGTTCGGGCAGTAGTACGGTAGGCCCAGAGTACGTTTGGCAATTCCTCAGCCCAGAGTCCCTTGGCGGCTTCCAACTTAGTTTTAATGATCTTCAGTAGAGAACGATTGGTAACCTCAACTTGTCCATTGGATTGGGGATGACTCGGGGAAGAGAAACACGGCTGAATATGAAGTTCTGCACAGAACTTCCTGAACTTGGCATTGTCGAATTGCTTGCCGTTATCTGAGATGATGACTTGAGGGATTCCAAATCAGCATACGATCGATCGCCAGAGGAATCTGGTTGTGTTCCATTCGGTGATTGTGGCAAGGGTTTTTGCTTCCACCCATTTAGTGAAGTAATCAATGGCGACGATAGCAAACTTGGTTTGGCCCCTACCGGTGGGCGATGGGCCAACTAAGTCGATCTCCCATTTGGCGAATGGGTAGGGACTGCAAAGTGTGATCAATTCTGTAGGAGGAGCATGAGGGATATTGGCAAAGCTTTGGCACTTATCACACTTAAGTACGAATTCAGCTGTGTAACCAGTGCGAAGTATTTTATGGGCGAGTGACCTGGCACTCGAATGATTACCACATACACCCTTGTGGACTTCCCTCATCAGATAGGTCGCTTGAATGGGATTGAGGCATCAAAGGTATGGCCGTGAAAATCCACGTTTGTACAAGAGACCGCTGATGAGAATGTAATTGGACGACCGGGCCCTGACTTTGGCGGCCTGCTGCTTGTCGTCTGGCAACTCCCCACTTGTCAAAAATAGAAGGACGTTCGCTGCCCACAGGATAGGTTCATTTTGAAGGAGGTGGATTTCCTGCTGGTTTGGTGAAATAGTTGGGAGGGCCAGGTACTCGAGGCGGACGCCGTGGCTGAGGTCTGACTGGTCGGCCGAGGCTAATTGAGCCATTTCATCTGCCTTGGAATTTTCTGACCGATGGATGTGTTTGATGTGGAAAGTGTTAAAAAGGCGAGCGAGGGGAAGGGCAATATCCCTGTAAGCTCGCATTGTGTCTTCCTTTGCGTTGAATTTCCCAGTGATTTGTCCGACGATCCGTTGAGAATCGCTGAATACCTGGATATGGCTTACACCAATGTCTTTGGCTAGGCAAAGACCTGCTATCAAGGCCTCATATTCAGTTTCATTATTGCTTGCATTGAACAGGAAACGGAGGGCACACTTGAAATAACCGCCCTCGGGGGTGGTGAGGATGAGACCAGCCCCATTTCCTTCTTTGCCGGATGATCCGTCAACATGGAGAGTCCAGGAATGGGGGTCTTTTGCCTCCGTGTTGAAGTGCCTTGGTGGAGGGAGTGCGGTTGGAGTGGGATTGGTGAATTTCAGGATAAAATCGGCGACGACCTATCCTTTGATCGCTGTTCGGGGTTGGTAAGAGATTTCATATTGGCTGAGCTCGACGGACCAATGCATAAGTCTGTCGGATAGCTCTGGATGTTGCATGACCTTCTTTAGAGGTTGAACCGTGAAGACCACTATGGAGTGAGCTTGGAAATAGGATCGGAGTCGCCTCGAGGCTATGACCAAGGCAAGGGCCATTTTCTCCAGCAGGGGATAGTTTTGTTCTACCCCCCTAAGAGCTCGGCTAATGTAGTAGACCGGTCGTTGTATTGAGCTGTCTTCCCTGATGAGGGCCGCGCTGACCGTGGTGTTTGATACAGCTAAGTAGAGAAGCGGTGCTTGATACGGCTAAATAGAGGAAGAGGGGCTTGCCCGTAATTGCTTGTGAAAGGAGGGGGGGTTGGCCATGCACTGCTTCAATTGTTGAAAAGCCTCTTTGGACTCGGGGGTCCACTTAAAAGCCTGTCGGAGGATTTTGAAAAAGGGAATGCACTTGTTTGTTGCACGGGAAATAAAACGATTGAGGGTGGCGACTCTGCCAGTAAGTCGTTGAACCTCTTTGACTGTTCTGGGAGACCGCATTTCTACTAGGGCTTTGATCTTTTCGGGATTGGCCTCAATGCCCCGCTGACTGACCATAAAGCCCAAGAATTTTCCAGATCCTACGCCGAAGGTGCACTTCTCCGGATTCAGCTTCATTTGATATTTGCGTAGGGTTTTGAATGTCTCTCGCAGGTCGGTCAGATAATCTGAGGAGAGTTTGCTCTTCACGAGCATATCATCGACGTAGACTTCCATGTTTCGGCCTATTTGGTTGTGAAAGACGGTATTGACTAACCGTTGGTAAATTGCTCCGGCGTTTTTCAATCCGAACGCATGACTCCATAGTGGTAAGTGCCTCTGTCTGTGATGAAGGAGGTGTGCTCCTGGTCAGCCGGGTGCATCAGAATTTGATTGTAGCCGGAAAAGGCATCCATGAAACTGAGCATCTGATGTCCAGCCGTGGCGTCGACAAGGAGATCTATACGGGGGAGAGGATAACTATCTTTGGGGCAAGCTCGATTAAGGTCGGAGTAGTCGACGCAGAGTCTCCATTTGCCGTTGTTTTTACGGACCAGGACCACAGTTGATAGCCATCTGGGGTAGTCTGCGTTCTTGATGAACCGTGGCTCTAGTAGTTTGTCTACTTCAGAGGCAATAAGGGTATTGCGTTCCGGGTGAAAGACACGCTGTTTCTGGCGGAAAGGTCGGAAGTGAGGCTCGATACTGAGGCGATGCGTGATGACGGAGGGATCGATACTCGGCATATCGGAATGGGTCCAGACAAATATGTCGTTATTCTCGGTCAAGAGAGCTGTAAGGTCGACCTTGGCTTGGGAAGATAGTTAGCTGTCGATCTTGGCTGTTTTTGTTGAATTGGTAGGGTCTATGCGAACTTCAACAAGTTCTTCCACTGGTTTCCCTCTGACCAACTTGTCTTCGTCTCTGACATCAAGTCCTTCAATGATCATTGCCTCCATCAGTTTGACCTCTTTGAGTGAAGTGATGTAGCATTCTCTGGCCACCGTTTGCTCGCCACTCATAGTGCCGACCCTGAGTTCAATGGGAAATTTCATGGCCAGATGGTATGTGGATGTGACAGCTTGGAAGGCATTGAGGGCTGTGTGGCCGATGATTATGTTATAAGTAGAAGGACAGTCAACGATAAGGAAGGTGAGTAACTTGGTGGTCTGCCGTGGATACTCACTGATGGTGATGAGAAGATTGATGGAGCCTATGGATGTCACCCGATCCCCCGTGAAGCCGACCAGTGGGGTTTGAAGAGGGGATAATTTTTCTTCTCCGATCTGGAGTTGGCGATAGGCGTTGAGGAAGATGATGTCTGAAGAGCTACCATTGTCGACGAGCACCCGTCTTACCTTGTAATTGGACAGGAGAGCGGAGATGATGAGGAGGTCGTCGTGAGGGTAATGGATCCCTATGCAGTCAGCCTCTGTAAAGGTGATAGGTTCCAGCCACTGTTTAGGTTGTTTGAGGGGGCGATCTAATGTCGTGACTTCTTTGTCGAAATCCTGTTTGATTTTTCTGAGTTCGACTCGCTGGGCCGAACGGGATATTCCTCCGCATGCGAGCTCGCCAGCGATGACTCTGATTTCACCGACCGGAGGAGCAAGATTGTCTTGTGCTCGGGGTGGTAGTGGGGGCCGATCATTGTCTCAGTTGAGTTGTGCGGGTTGTCGGGGAGGGGAGTGTCGGCGGTTGTCCCCGGTAGGTTCGGTCCGTAGCCATTGCTGGGGATGGGCTATCGTGAACCAGCTGAGACGCCCCTGGCGTATCAAATTCTTTACCTGGTCTTTAAGGTTGACACATTCCTCAGTGTTGTGGCCATGGTCTTGGTGGAAGCTGCAATATTTGGATTGGTCTCTCTGGTTGAAGGAAGACCGTGATGGCTGGAGCCACTTCAGGTTATAATCTCGTTGGATTTGGTTTAAGACTTGCTTCATGGGGGAATTGAGATGAATGTATCGCTCGAACCGGCCAGGTGGTCGGGTAGGTGTCGGTCGGTCGGCACGAACCGGCCGGTCTGTACACTGAGGAGTGTGCTGTGTATATTGGGATGGTCTGGTTTCAGATTCCTTCCTCTTCTCCCTGGGGGTTGAGTTTTTGGATGGGGTATCTTGGCGGGCGGCCATAGAATTTTCTGCATTCATATATTTTTGGGCTTTGGTAAGGAGGATGGCCATGAAGGTCAGAGGGTTTTTGGAGAGGGAGAATAGGAAGTCGGATGATCGTAAACCAGCCATGAAAGCAGTGAGGATGACCTTGTTGTCGTTTTCCACCACCTGTAAGGCTTCGGTGTTGAAACGGGTGACGAAGCTACGCAACGACTCCCCCTCCGATTGACGGATGTTGAGGAGTTGAGTCACCGGACGCCGCTGATGCTGAGCGCCGATGAAGTGGCTAAGAAAGGAATCACTAAGATATTGGAAAGTAGAGACGGAATCCGTCGGCAGCTGACTAAACCACAGTCGAGCCGATCCCTTAAGCGTTACGGGGAAAGATCGACACATGATCTTGTCCGGGAAAGCATGGAGGATCATCAAGGTTTTGTAAGTCTCCAAATGATCCACTGGGTTCGTTGTGTCGTCAAAAGAGTTGATCGACGGCATTTTGAACTTGGAAGGTAGGGGTTTATCCTTGATAGAGGCGACAAACGGAGAATTGGCTATTGTGGAAGGTTTACTCTGTATGTTCTGCATGACTCCCTGAAGTTGGAGTTTCACGACTCGGAGTTCCATATCCCAGATAGGAACATTGTCACTATTGGAATGTAGTGGGGGTTGGACACTGCTGGCCTCGCCTTCGGGAGAAGGTACTTGACTCGATGGATGTAGAGCTCGAGGTGGCTGGTTCATGTCTTGAGGTGGAGGTCATAAACCCTCCAGGTTGGAGAGGTGGGCTTGTTGGAATGGATGGCTCAGAGCTGGTTCTCGGTTAGGTGGGATATCTTGTGGTGGTGGAGGAGGCACAGGGAGGTCTCGCTGAAGTAAATCATTGATCAAGGCTTGGTTTCGTTCGGCTAAACGATTAATGCTGTTGGTGAGCTCTGTGAAATACTGGGGTGGGTTGTTTGGGTTAGGATGGTCGGCTTGGGGGTGGGCAACGTTGTGGTGGGAAGCCATGGATCTCGTCATGACCATCCACCTTGATGGCCGGAGAGAGTGATTATCGAGGATGGGTCCCCGATAACAATGAGCACAACTATTACGCGGAGTAGTAAATTCCCACATACAGCGCCAACTGATGATACTACTAGTTTCTGGGTAATGGGTCGGGCTGATCCTGGCCTCCCACACGGTTGTCCGATCGCTGGCCCACCGAGAAACCTGCACAAGAGTTCAACGGGGAAAGGGAGTCCCCCAGCGGACCCTCCGATAAACAAGTTAGAGAGGAGAGACAGATGAAAGTGTCGAGATAGGATTGTGATTGAGTGCCTAACCTTTTTCTTGGAAACCTCTTTATATCCTTCTTTTTCTCTTCCTTCTGTCATCTTGGCCAAAAGTATACTCCAGTTTGCATCATTCATGGTCAGGCCGTTTTTTGTCCCATCGTGAGGGGGTTGTTGCATTGAATGCTGTAGGGAACCTCATTAATGACCGGCGTGTGTTGCAATAACTTTACAAGATCTTTGTCTGCTTATGTGGCTAATTCTCCTCTTTACAAGTGTTTAGATGCCATTGGTCTTTGGTGCTATGCTAGGTTTCAGTAATGTTGGGCCTTAATGTTTGGATCGTGTATTGGGCTCTAAGTGGGGGTCCAATAACCTATGGGTCCACCTATGTCACATGACATAAATACTTTATAATTTTTGCCGATAAAAGAATAACATAAATACTTTATAATTTCATATATAATCAAATATGCTCACGCACAAATTTGTATAATTTATTTTAGTCTTGTGATGCTAAATTGGCTTGGTTTCTGCAGGTTGTTGAGTTTGCCATGGCTTTGCAGGAAGTTGGGTGCTTTTCTGTTGTTCTAAAATGTGTGCTTGCACCTGTTGCTGCTACTACTGCTTCTGCTGCTGCTGCAGCATCTGCTCTTCAAATCCCTACCATTGGTATTGGGGCAGGGCCTTTCTGTAGTGGCCAAGTTGATTGATTCTTTAGCTCTCTCTACTAATCATAATAATGAATTAGACTTGACTGCCTTGTGTTATGTATAATCTTTTTGCTTTCATTTGTACATATAATTTGCTATCTGATCTTGTAATTTGCTTTCAAGTACTAAAGCGGGCATTTTAATGATATCATGTGTTCATATATTGAGTTTACTCATGTAATGAACTTTGAATTTGCTTTTATTCTCTTTCTCTCTCTCTCTCTCTTTCTCTCTCTCTCTCTCTATATATATATATTAAAAATAACCTTCTACTGCATACAAAATTATATCGTAAAAAGTGTAATAATTTATGACATGCAAGAAAATATTGTAAAAGATTATATACGGCATACAAAGTATGCCAGAAATGCATAATGATTCTCTGTCTCCAAATATTCCTATCATTCTGTCCCAATTTACTCATAATCATTGGATATGTCTTGACATTTTCAAATCTTGGGATTCTCATATGATCCAATAGTTATGAGTGAATTGAGATAGGGGGACAGAAATATTTGGGGATAGAGGATCTTTGCTAGCCAGAAATATACTAAAAATAACCTTTTACGGCATACAAAATTATGTCTTGAAAAGTATAATGATTTATGACATGCAAGAAAATGTCGTAAAAGATTATATACGGCATACATAGTATGCCATACATATATTAAAAATAATCTTCTACGGCATGCAAAATTATGCCATGGAAAGTATGATCATTTATGGCATGAGAAAAATGTTGTAAAAAATTATATACGATATACAAACTATATCATTAATGTTTAATTTATTACTTTTTACAACTTTACCTGTCTGTCGTAAATGACACTCAACTTTCCATGGCATGTCATATAACGACATTTGTGTGCATGTCGTGAAAGAGTTTTTACGGCATTCATTGCAAGCCATAAAAATTCAATTTCGTTGTTATACTTAAAAATTTATGTAAAAAATTATATCAAAACAATTTTAATAAATTATTGAACCGAACATCTGATTTTGGACCATATGACTCCATGTCAAAATGTAAGCTTTTAATTTTTAATTTTCATTTAAAAAAGAAGTTCAATGATATTAACATTTATTGTCTTCATACATAACACAATCAATCAATTACATAAACAAAAACTAAAGTCAGTATCTTTATAGTTTTTTCTTTTAATTTTAATCTTTGCACAATCTATTAAATAACACTAAATTGGTGTGCATCTAATATATTTTCTTGCAGGATTTTCAATTATATTCTCAGTCTCATGTCACCAAAATTAGATTTTCTATAGATTCATCATGTATCATTTTTTTTTAATATGTAAATATATTTTGTAAATATTGTACAGATTTTTAAAATATTTGTATATGTTTTCAGTTTGATTGAAATTATTGTTAATGTTACTCTTTAATTCTATTTTTTTTTCATATATCTTTCGTACACTATTATTTTAATAACTTTTTTCGCATTAGTATATACTAGAATAGATGCAACAAAACAGGGAAAAAAAAGAAAACTAGAAGAAGAAGAAAGCCATATGCCAATCTATCATATTAACCCCCACATTGATCAAGAAATACAAAAGAGTCCAAAAGGAAAATGCAAAGCAGGCTTAGAGGAAGATGAAGGGTAACAGTATATTTTATGCTCTGAAACTGGTTGACAGAATAATTTAAGGGTGAGATGTGGGGTTTAGGCAGCTTCGGCAGTTTCAGAGTTTGAACAATTCGTTGTTGACGAAGTCCTCAGCTAGAGCAATATTGCTATAACTACTAGTAGTAGTCTTGCTGCTTTGGTAGAGGAGAATCGCTACCATGGTATAGCGACTAAGTGTAGTAAAGTCGTTTACTATGAGGGGCCTGTAATTGTCATCTTGAAGCTGAACGCTGTTAATGAAGTTTTCTCCGTCTATCGAAAGCTGAACCTGCTTGGACATAGACGACCATTCGTTCTCCATGCTCACTATCAAACCTTTCGGTGTAAAAGTGTTTCGATCGGTTATGCTTTTGCGGACTTGTTCCTCAATGCGTTTGAACCTTGCTGCTTCCGAGACCATCTGAATGACCACAAGAACCGGTTCGGCTACGCTCCCACCGTACCACAACCTTGTGATGGCGTCAGCTAGGGGAGTTGGTCCCAGAGGGAGCTTGTCCCTCGCCTTTGACTGCTGCTCAAGGCTGTCATAGTTGCTGGTGTAGGTTAACTTGGTTTGTTTGGTGCCGACGAATAGATTGTTGAGTTGAAGTGTGGTAGCGTCTTTGAAAAAAAAGGATTGGCTATTTGCACTACTAAAAGCCACCACATAAAGGTTCACCACATCTATTCCCAAGGTGACGGTGTTGATATTGATGAGATTGACCAGAACGAATCGGTCTCGATCCAGCACATTGCCTGCGGTCTTCAGCACTGGTAGACCATTTACTGTTTGGGTTCCCCGGGACACGATTTCTCGCAGTGCCCCTAGGAAGTCTCTGTATGAGGCCTCGGTGGCACCCACCACATTGAAGGAGATGGAGGGATAGGCCTGGACGTCGCCTTGGATTCCAAGGCTGAAAATTGATAGAACAATGTATAATATTGCTGCTACCACTCTCACACTACAACAAAAACATACTTTAGTGGCACTACACTAGTGGCATATTTTTAGAAAATGTCACAAAAAATGATATTTAGTGGCACGTTTTTGAAAAATGTCACAAAACGACAAACATAAAAGGCTCTAGTCAGTTACTATGAGGATAGATATTCATATATATATATATATGTACACATTATATTCATGTAATTTGATGGTCAACTCGAGTAACTCGAGGCCAACTTTTCATGTCAGATTGCCATGTGAAGGCCAGCCGCCCTCATTGTTCACTTGGCCTCATTGTTCACGTGGTTATTACAATACAAAATTATTTTAAAATTTAGTTATTAAATTCATGTGTTAATAAAAGCAAACGTATAGCAATCATATTTAATGATAGAGTGAATGGGTTTTAAATCTTGTGGATAAATTCATAGATAATGAAAATTGTTATTACAAAAAAAACCTCAATGAAATCTTTCAATAAATTCTTTTCATGTGTTGAATCAAAGTTTAAGATCTTCACGTTATTAATTTCATTGGCTAATTTTATAGGCCTCATTTGGAAGTGAAGATTTTAGCTAAAAATCAAATAAGTTTAGATTTGTTAAAGTTAAAAATCTCAACTTTAAAGTAAAATTGACCAATTACGTGATTAATTTGGACTCACTTCGATTAATTTCTAAAGGAAAGTCTTAGCCATTTTCTCATCACCCACCACTCACTACAAGAATTTACACATTTGCCGACTACTTTTGCCGACCAAAAAAATTTTGGTCGCAAAAAAATGTCATTTGCCGACCAAATTAAAATTTTGTAGCTAAAATTTTCTTCTATTACCGACCAAAATTTTTTTGTTGCAAATAAGTAATTTTTTGTGACCAAATTACAATTTTGTCTCCAAAAATATGGGCGAGAGAATAAAATCTGGGCAGGAGCTGTATGATCTTTCAACGACTAATATAATTTGGTCGTTGATACCAAATCGATGTCGTTTTGGTATCTACACTTGCATACAAACGTTAGCCGACCAACAGGTTGGTAGGGGATAACTTACTAATTCAAACACATATAAATCATAAATACGCGCCTCTTTCACCCCTCAGTCGAAAGAGATCAAAGCTCAGTCACGCCAATCACCTCACCTTACCATCGATCTTGCCGTCCGTCTGTGCCGCCGTCCGTCTTCGCTATTTCTGATTCGTCTTCGCCATTTCTGATTCATCTAGGTATTTTTTTTCAACTTATAATAGTTTCTCTTTGTTTATATCTTTGTGTCTCACTTTTTCTCTTTCATTTGTCATACTCGCCTTGTTATACAATGTCTCATCCACCAGGGCCCTCACCATCGCGATTTTTCGGAGCATCTTCAACTCTCCCTAAAAACAATTTCAGGTATAAATCCTCTGTATCACTCTCACTCACTTAGTCTCTGCCTGTGTCTCCCTCTCACTTTATATGTGTTTGTGTTGATGTTTGCTGCCAGGCTATGTCGATAGTAAGATTTCGTTCGATCAAAGCTCAGTCCCCCAATCTGTGATGTTCTTGTAGTGTTTTATTTCTCCTCTTTCTTTAAGTATCCCTTTTTATATTGGGAAATATACTTTTAATGAGAATAAAACTTTTTTGGGTGCTTTTGTAAGTTATTTGTAATTTGATTTCCAAACTAGTTAGTTGGTTAATTGGATTTATTCCATTTTTGAAGTACCCTCAAATGAGCCAGAAGCTCTACAAGGGCTTACCCTATATACCATCCTTTACGAATTGGAGTTGAATTTTTAAGAAGAGACTTAAAAATAAAAAAACAAATGAAAAAAGAGAGTGAATCTATGTACACAGAAAAATTATTTGGAATATATACAGGGTACCACATCTTCCATTAATCACAAATTGTCATTTATGTTGCCTCTCAAATACCATAATAAATATGAAAGATGTCTATCAATCCCTAAACCAATTACAATATCCTAAACCAATTAAAATATAATAAAAAAAATTAAAAAAAAATACTTAACACCGTGACAATGTCCTCTTAGGTATGCAATTATTGTTCATCTCTATGCTATTTACGTAAGGTAAACAAAAGATATATCAAATTCTTTTCTATAAGAATTGAACCTGCAAACTTCACATTACCAAGTAGTACTATACAACCATTAGACTAAAAGCCCTAATTATGTTATAGACCTTCCCTAAGTGGAATTTATGTGGGGTTAAGAAAAAAAATTAAAGTAGTAGAAATTTTAATCCGAGTTTATATGCTAGGGGAGCATCTTTCCTAATTTTTTTTTTTCAGCAAAGAAAATCTTATTCATTTATCAATTGATGCTTTTATGTTATCTTATGAAACACCAACAAAAAAAAAAAAAAATAAATCTTACTATTTAAACAAATAAATATTTAATTGAACCACCACATATTATTGTGAACTATTGTTTTATTTAATTATTTTTTACTTGTTCTTCTTTGAATTACATTAAGTCCTTTCAAAAAACTGAACAATGAAATACCAAAATGGTAATGCTATAGACGTAAGAATGCAGAGGTATGTGGAAAGAAACCTTAGTTTTTTGACCTTTTGATTCAAAGGAAAGAAACCTTAGTGGCCAAGTTAAAGACAAGAACAAGAAAAACATGAGAAGAATCCAATGAAAAGCTCTAAAATGACTAAACACCCCTCTCTTGTTATAAGGGCCCTTTCTCCATTAAGTGGTAAGGAATACCATAAGCCCTCCCCAAATGAACTTGTCTAAAACCACAAGCAATTAACCTATGTTAATAGTTTTTTAATTGAACTAATTTTAAAATAATAGAAATTTTTGTTGGCCATGTTTTAATATTTTCTTTTACAAAGTATATGTGTCACACATGTTTATGGATGCTTGTGGCCAGGTACTGGTCTCTTCTTTTTATTAGGAGTTTTGTTTTAACAAAAATATTTATGTACTTTTAATGTGAAGTTGGGTCGAATACATGTGTGAAAGGATGGACTTGTGGAATAAATTTATTGAGCAATAAATCAAATATTGTAGAGTAGCTCCTTTATCTTTTGGATCTTCTTTCTTCCTCTTCTTCTTCTTTTTCTTTTTTTTTTATTTATTTATTTTTTATAATCTTTTCCTGTCATCAAAATGAACTAGTACATATTTAGTATGTTAATTTTGTCAGCAAGTAAGTGAAACTGATAGTCATCTCTCAACCACTCTCTCTGCTATCCATTCAGTATGCATATTTAGTATCCTTTCTTTTTTCAATTTTAATTTAATTTTTTTTATAGATTTTTTACACAGGTGTTGTGTTCTTTGTTTACCATGTTGTGACTATCATTCATAGATAAATTACCTGTCTTGCAATTTTTCCTTTACGTTATCGCATTTTTCAGGAAATATTATGAACTCTGACATTTCTATTACTTATGGGGTCTTCATGTTTACTTTTCTCGTCTTCATGGTCAAGTTCATAGTCCATCAAAACTCATGCACTCAAAAAAAAAGAAAGAAAAGAAACAGTTCACAGTTACTGACTGAAGATACTTTTTTTCAGGCTTCTAAATTAGTAACAGTTTCAAGTCCTTTTTACATATGCATTTAGGTAGGGAAGAAAATCATAATAGTTCTATTATGTGGAGTGTATAAATTATACTTAGAGGATGCCAAGTCAAATTACATGGCAAATTATTGTGCAATAAAAAAACCCATTATATCAAAACAATGCTAGGTTTAGATTAATGGCAACCTAAAAAAAATAATTCACTATTCGATAAGTAAAATGTGTTCAGATTGAGACTGACTGACTATTTGATTAGATTTTAATATACAACCAAATCTTCCTAGATTTAGAGATTGCATAATTAATTAAACTCCGTACAATAACCATGAATAAGATAGACATATCCTCTGTTAGTTTAATCTAGAATTATAGAGCATTGTCCATTAAAAATTGAGTACAAGGACGAATTAACAGTTTTTACTTTTTTTTAGTAATGTTTTGAAGTGTAGCCCAACTCATTAGGTTGGTTTTTATATAATATTTTGATGTTGTCAGGTTCACATTTTCCACGTAATCTTCTTGTTGATAGTGAATTTAGCATTTATTTAATCCGAGGAAGCAACCGACATCTTCTCGTGATTAATTTGAGGTGTCACAATGGGTTAAATGCCTTTTAATTGCAAGATCTTGTTACATTTCTCGATAATAGGGTGCATCTTTGAGACTATAGGGTGAATCTTTGAGACTATGGGGTTGTGATAGTAATGTAGATTATTTGATCTAAACACACCACCTCAAGGGTCTCAATTAGAAGATCTCCTGGGTTTCTTCTTTTTTATATTTTTTGTTTTTTAATTTTTTCCACTCAAAATGATTGCTGGATTCCCTTTTAAGTTTGCATTTGGATTTTAAATTTGAAATAAGAGGATTTGACACTAATCATTAATAGGGAATAGCTCAAATTTATATTTGATAATTTAGATATAGATTTTATTGTTGAACTTGATGTCTTTAACGTGATAGACTTGAAATAAAAATGTAGTAGTTGTTATTTTAAATCCTTCATACTGAAGTTGTACAAAGATACTAAAAAAAATACTTTTCTCTGTTCCCTTTCAGATTCCCAATAAAACTATAGTAATAAACTCTCCTATACTTTTGTAAAATTTGACCTTAAATTTCCTTCATTTTAAATCCATCTATCTAAAAAGAGTATAAATTTGTTGTCATTGAAATGATGCAGATTTTTACCCTTTCATTGTGAAGACAGATTTGATTTCTTATGAAGAATTGAACCAAGAATGTGATATGAGATCCACTAAAACTATTACCAAGCTGTTGATTAAAGACTGAACCAAGAATCATATAGTCATTGAAGGGGAAAAAATAAAAAATTTAAACCTATACAACTTGAAAAGAGAAAAATCAAATCTTACATCTAATTTCAAGAAGCAAATCAAGACAATCTGATTATTCATTTAACTCCCTGAAGCATTTCCTTCTTGATTACGCCCTTCTTCAGCTCTAGGTCTAGATATTCACTATAAATCTTTCCTCGTTTTAACTGTGAGAACATCGTTTGCAAAAGTATCTTATTAAATTTAGAATTGTTGAGTACGCAATTATGGCTCTCTATGGCTGCTTTAATAATAAATTTGCAAAGGTGATATCAAATGCCACAAAAGAAGTTAATAAAATTATCTCCAAAACTAATTAATTTGAGATAAGATTGTAACACTCAATTGGACACAAGCTTCGAAAAAGTGTATGGTATCATGCACCAGGAAAATTTTAGCGATACTGATTCATAGGTTCTACTACTTTTGAATCGTAATAAAGATCAAATTAGTTCATAATAAAAACACACAAAATCCTCATAACCAAAGTCAGAAAACTATGGTTCACATAACTAGATTGTCAAAAAAGTCTCATTAATTAACAAGAACTGCTGAGGATTTCCTTTTAACTGTAATTTAAAATAATGAGAAGAGAAGCAGAGCAGACCATCCAGAGGTTTAAGAAAACAAAAAGGGTTAAAAAAACAAAAGATTGGTATATAGATGTTTTTTGTTATAATTGAAAAAACAGAAAAGGGTAAGCTGGAAAACTATTCCTGTGGCTGTGTTATGGTTTGTTTGGAAACAGAGGTATGGCAGCATCTTTAATGGCACACAACCAGATTTGGTGGAGCTGTGTGAGGTCATCAAACTCAGGGCTGCTCACTTTGTTTTGGTTCTTCATGAGGATCCCAGTTCTGATGTTGTGGCCTACTGCTATATAGAGTTAGAAATGTTGCCTAATGCTGTTCTGTTGCCTGCTGCTATGTGTCACAGCGGAGTTTGAAATGCCTGCTGCTGTATTGTTTTGGGGGACTACAGTAGAGGGGTTTCTTGCTGAATTGTGTTGGTTCGATCTTGTTTTGATGTTGTGGATATTTTAATAGTGCAAGGGGTGATTGTTGCCATTGCTTGACCCTTAGGAATGTGTTTTGTTATGGATGTGGGTTTTTGCAGTCCTTGGGAGGACTTGTTTACAAATTGGTTTTTTATTGCCCAGAAGTTGATAAATTTTGCACCTAAGGTTTATGAAGTGATGTTCTTTCTTTTTCATTAAATTTTGCACCTAAGGTTTATGAAGTGATTTTCATTTATTAAATGTGTTCTTTCTTTTATGAAGTGATGTTCTTTTTCATTAAATTTCTCACCTCGCTGTAAGTAAATATCACTGTAACTACATTTTTTTAGCGTTCACATTACATAATTGCAAGTTTCTTATTTGGTTTGCATTGATTATAGGATAAATTTGAAATAGGGGATAATTATGAGGACAATGCACTATCCCAGGAAGTTGTGGAAAAGAAGTGTATCGTGTTACATAAAGATTGGAAGTGCAGAATGAAGAAGAAATGAGAGAAGCTTGTGGATGCGGGAACTAATCCCTATGCTCATCCATACAAAGGAATCAAATTAGATGATTGGAAGTATTTGATTAATGAAGTATGGTTAGATCCTGCAAACAAGGTATGTTATGATTTAGTTATATAATAATGTATTATTAACAAGCTCTATGAAATCATATAGAATGAAGGATCAAATTATAAAAATATAAATGCAAAGTATTTGACCACCTTCACAAGGCTTCTTAGTACTGTTATCATTGTTTAACTATACATGTTACAAACCCTCACAATGTGGATATTTGTATCTAACCATGACCCAAAAAAAATGACTTAGTACTTTAAGTATCTATGTAATAAACTCGTACAATGTGGATTTTTGTAGTGTCGCTACGACGCCGGCAAAAATAATAGGAGCAAGCTACCCTACAATCACACTAGTGGGTCGCGATCTTTTCCGGCAGGGATGAGTATTGCGATGAGATGTATTTCGTTGATTTTATTAACTTTATCCACACTTATTTAATATGTTACCATATTAATGAAGGAGTGTTCTTTTTGGTGTTTGGCATATCACAGGTGAAGGAAAATGGTGGATTGTTACCAGATCTCTGTAATTTCTACAAGGACACTCATCAAAACAGTGGATTGATCCTATATGCAGTGATTTACATGCAAGTATTCCAATCATTTGGACACTTATACATGCAATTTTTGTGTTTGTCTTATACTAACAATATTTATATTTTACAATTATAGGAGCAAATGACAAGGGTGCGGGATGAGTCTATTGAGGCTGGAACGCCGATAAGGCAAGAGGATATATCAAGAGTGGTTCTTGGTAAGAAGAAGGGATACTTGAGAGGATTTGGGGTTGGACCAAAGCCTTCTTCTTGTGATTCTGGGTTTTCTGCTGCATCACAAGCACGCGACGAGCAATTGAAAAGGCTTACATCCGAGTTGGAGATACTGCGTGCAGAGCAGCAGAGCAATCGTGAGGAGCAACAAAAAAAAGAAGAGGAGTAACAAATGAAAGAGGCAGAGAATACAAGACAACGTGAGGAGATGCAGCGGCAACTTTTTGGACTTTAGAGCATGTTGGCGCAAGTTTTGGAAAATCGCAATCCACCAAATTCTCGCCAATAGATAGTCATGGTAATTGGTAAGTATGTTAAACCATATTTGATTATATTTATGTTCAAAGTAAAGGCAAATAAACGTTTGATGAGAATATCATAGAGAAATGGCTGTCTTTAAACTAATTTTAGTTCAAAATTTAAAAGATGGAATTTACAGTTTAGTTTATGTTGACTAGAAAAGAAACTTTAATGCATTGTAATGTTCCACTAATCAAAGGATGAATAGTTAAACCAGAATTTTTGACTGTTTCATGGAAACCAAAATGTGATAAAAAGGGCAAAAATGAGCCGGTTGGGGCAAAAAGTTGGAAATAGCCTGGAAACAACCTGAGATTGTAGCGGTCACCTTGGCCTAGATCAAACAAACTTGTGAAAGCAAGCAACGCTTTGATAGGACGCATGATTAGTTATGTAGAACATAAAAGTGTAACAAAGTAGGCAAAACCGGGGCGTTTGGGGTCCAAAACTGCTCTGAATTAGCTCATCTCTATTTCTTCTTTTTCTTTCTTTTCTCTTCCTTTGGTGGTCTGCATGGTGAATTGTTGCATCAATATAATCTGTCAGTTGACTGCTGTCTTCATCAGCAGCAGATTGGTGCATTGTGCTCTGTTGCTGTGTAACACTGTGGCAGCAATGTGGGTTTGCCCCTCTCTATTTCTTCTTTTTTTATTCTTTCTTTTCCTTTGGTGGTCTGCATGATCTGTCTGGCTTCAGAAAGATCATCTTGATCTGTCTGGATGGTCTGCATGATCTGTCTGGCTTCAGTGTGTGCTCCAGATCTGTCTGGTTTTTTCTTGATCTGTCAATCATCCTGATCTGTCTAGATGGTCATCCCGATTTGTCTGGATGCTTGTTTTTGGAGCAAACTGGTGGTCTATATTGTGAAATTATAAATTTTCACAATTTTTGTTAAAAAAAATGTCGAATTTCACAATTCCTCAAATTGAGAAACTTAAAAAATTACAATGTTTAAGAAACTGCAAAAGTGCACACTTTCTGTAGTGAAATTGAGAAACTTCTTGATTTTTAAATATTGTGAAATTTCTAAATTTCTAATGCTACACATTAGAAACTCTCCCAAAAATACATTACAAATCATCATCATGGATTGTGGGCCTTATTCAAGATAATATAGTACTGAGAACACCATACATTCTGTTGTATGAAAATTTTAGTGTTTGTATTTATTTTGATGGAATATGATCTTCAGGTGGTGATGTTAAATGGCATCGTTACAGAAGAAAGAATACAAATTAATAGTCAACTATATATGGTGGTGACTATCAACACCAATTCATAGTTTGTATTTATAGGTGACAGTCAACTATAAATACAAACTATTAATCATCGATGTATCAAATTTATTAGAGAGCTGCTATAAATTATTTTTTGTTTTAAACATTTTTTTATATCACTGATCAATACATGCATGATAAATATAATATAATATAATATATTAGTATTTGCTTTTTCTAATACTTATCTCTAAATAAAAACGATTAGAAATAAAACTACCCAATAGTCATAAACTTAACTTTTTTCCAAGTATAAAAAGTTTCGTTTTAAAAGTAGACTACCAAAAAGCCCTTTGAGGAGTGAATTGGTTGGGTTAGTCAATCAAATTATGTTCTGGGTAGTCAAGTGCCACACCCCTTATCCGATCTTCCGGCATTGGCATCTCCCTTTGCCTCTGCTCCGATATTGCTATGTAATGAAACCTATTCATCATCCATTCATTCATTATTTATCAATCTAGATATATATATTAAAAAATATAGATACTTATTTTTTCTTCTTTCTTTTCGTTTGGTGGTCTGCATGTTGCTGTGTAACACTGTGGCGGTAGTGTAACACTCGTTTCATCACAACATGACAGATCAGGAGCCTTCAAAAGCCTTGGCAATACTGGTTTCATCAGAAGGCTTCTGAAAAGCGATTGTATCACATAGCAGCACACACAGCTGGGGTACTGCTTGTGGTTAGTTCTGGATTGAAATTTAATTCACATGAAAGGTTCATTGAGGAAGATAGGAGTTATTGACAATATGGATCAATTTCAGTTGCCATGTTGGTTTCTGCTGTGTGGCACTATATTGGATCTGGAATGGTGGTTGATCCAATTTATTCTATAGACATAACAATGCTATTGTTTTATTTACAATTTGATAATGATAGTCTATAGCGATCTCGGGTTTACCCTTGTTGTACAGAGATCCGGACATGTATCCGTGGATGATAGTAGTTGATTATTACCTGGTGTACATCCTTTCTTACTTTGTATTTGAGTTATAAGATGTGTTGGGCAGGTTTGTTACAGGTTGGTTGAGTTTGGAAACCAAAACTAGTTGCCCAGATTTTGACCTGTCCGCTCGAGCGGGGGTTTTGACGCTCGAGCAGGAATTGCACCCATCCAGTATTTCCTGTGCAGTGTTCGACGCTCGAGCATGGGATTGGCCGCTCGAGCGGGATTGTGTGAGTGCCGCTCGAGCGGGGAGTTGGAAGCTCGAGCGGGAGACCTGTTGTGTCGAGATGCTGGGAGTGTGCATCCGGAGCTCGAGCAGGGAGTTTGACGCTCGAGCAGGGCAACTTTTATATATAGCCGAGATCCGATTTTTGGATCACTTTTTCAAGATTTTTTCTCTCTCTTACTTTTCCAAAAAGCCATTTTCACAGCTTCTCACTCTAAAACCGACCCTTCTCTCTTAGATTTGATCTAGTAGGAGTGATTTGCTTATCTTTGGCCTTTACAAAAAAAGTTGTTGATCGTCGGGGGCTACATTTTAATCTGAAAATTTCAGGATTTGGAGCACGTTGGGTTTTGTCATCTTCTCCCTTGGGGCTCCGGATTTGAGGTAGGGATATCCTACTCCTCTCTATGGATTTTGTCTTTAAATTTTAGTATTTTGAGATGTTGGGGTTGGTTTTGGTAATTTTGTGACATAAATTTATAACAATACTTAATTGTTCAATTTATAACCAAAAATCTTTAAAGCAAATTGTAAAATATTAAAATGTGTATTCAAGCTACAACTCAAGCTTTTATATGAGAATTTCCTAGAAATTATGAGAGACCAAGTAATAATTCTTGTATGTAAAACAAATTTGTCCATGAGATAATCATATTTTTTGGACTCAAACATTTTCAAGTGTAAATTACCATTATATATACAAATTATGTTCTTTTCCAAAACTTTTGAAACTTCCTTCTTAAAGTTCATAAACCATGCAAGAAAACAATTGTTTTGTTCATAGATTCTTGAAAACATGACATGCATGTAAGGATCATGCAACCTAATAGGTGTTTGCACTAAAATTATGCCATGCATGTGAATATATTGCACTATCTCTTTCAATTTTCCACTTTTATGATCATGTATGGATTCTCAACTTTATTTCTTCTCTGTGGAATGTGACAATTGGCGACTAATTATTTTGGTCGTAGAATGTGACAATTGGCGACCAAACTAAGAGGTCGCAGAATGTCACAATTGGCGACCAAATTAAGAGGTCGCAGAATGTTACAATTGGCGACCAAAATTTTTGGTCGTGAAATGTCACAATTGGCGACCACAAATTTTGGTCGTTGAATGTGATAATTGGCGACCAAAAAGAGGTTGGTCGTGGAATGTGACAATTGGCGACTAAGATATTTGGTCGGCAAAAGGTGACTTTTCGCGACCAAAATGTTTTAGCGACAAAATGGATTAGTCGCAGTAATGATATATTTAGCGACCAAAAATTTAGTCGGCAAATCCAACTTTTCCCAACCAACCAACCAAAATTTTGATTGCGAATTACTTTTGCCGACCCTCAATTGGCGACCAAAGTAGCGACCAAAAAAATTGGTTGCGGATAACTTTTGCCGACTAAAAAGGGCTTTTAGCGACCAATTTTTTTGTTGCCAAAAGTGTTAATTCTTGTAGTGACTCTGTGAATTTCAAAAGTCCCAAACCAAGTCCCATAGCTGGTAATGCATTTGTTGTTGGTGTGTTTTGGCACCATAAATCTGTAATTTTTATTATTATTTATTATTTATATAATTGCAGGACATGTGTCATCCTCCTACTCATTTGGAGGTTATGAGAAGTTATGAAGGCATGGAGAGTTATGTGGCATTATGGGAATGAAGATGGAAGGGTAGTTTTAGGTGGTTATTGGGTAGTTATTGCTTGAAGTTTTTTCCTACAAATATTTGACTATAAATAGCCATTCATGGCTACATTGTAAAGGATCTAGAATTCATAATAAAAAACAATTGATTTCAATATTTCTTGTCATTTTCCTTATCTTAGGAGTAGTTTAACATAGATTTATATTTCGAAGCATTTATTTTCAGCATTTCCATTTCGAAGCATTTTATGCACTTCCTTTTCGAAGCATAGGAGTAGAGGTAAGTAATTATTACTTTGATTGTTCACTCAATCGTCTTTCTCCGTCCGTCTTTCTTCTTTAACTTTTTCTTTTCTCTACACTTGACAATTTTGAAGTCCTCTTCGTTGAGGCAAAAGAACCGTCAACGCGATCGCTTGATAATTGGTTTGAATTTAATCTGTAACGATTTTTCAATCCTTGCTGGCACGCTTGCATTTATGATATTTTCCTTCGTAGGAAAAATAAGCCAACAGTGTGAATTTCAAAAAGGCCCAAACCAAGCCCCATTGCTGCTAATACATTTGTTGTTGGTTTGATTTGTATGGGTTTTGATATGCGATGTGCTGGCGGTGATCAATTTTTTTGGTATGTTGTGTGTGGATGCTGTGACATTTAAAGATGGTAACAAAGTATGCTTGTTACATGATTTATTACTTCAAAAACTTTTTTTTGCTTAATTACAAAATATCTTATTTGTTTTGTTGGATGTTTGTTGCTGGTGTGGATGCTCTAGATGAGTTGAAGCAATTGAGCTTGAATTGATGTGCACGTCCCTTTTAGATAATCTTCCATATATTTTATTTTTTACGAAAATTATGAGAAATTCTATGGGTACTATATGTCTTAGTTATGACATTTATAATTTTTTGTTATGACCTATTGTAGTATTAATTATGATTTTGTTATGACTTATTACAGTGCTAATTATGACTCATTATGATGTTAATTATGATCTGTTGTGATTATGAAAAGGATATCTATGCATAAAATTCATATGAAAAACACTACAAATATAATGCGATAGTGATATTTTTACAAATATAAGCCATCTTTATGGGTGTTTTATTGAAAAAATGAAAGGGCGCCATTAAACTACATCATCATATATGAAAATTCAAAATTTTTTGTTTGTATATTATTATTATTATTATTATTATTAATTATGATTGAAAATAATTTAGTTATGATATTTGTGTATATATTTTTGGTTACAACCTTTGTGTTTTTTGCTATGATCCAACAATTGGTTGGTTATATCTTTTGCGATGTTTGGTTATTATTATTATTATTATTATTATTACTATTATTATTATTTAGTTGTTACCCCCATAGTATTAAATTATGTCAAGTGATAATCAAACTCACAAACGACATAACTTGCATATGGTATATCCTTAACAACACCCTCCATATATATATGTATAATAAGATTAGGGAGTCTCCCCAATTTACTCGAAAATTTAGCAACTGCCCAAATGACAACCCACCTCAAAACAAAGGCTTTTAAGGAAAAAAAATATCATTCCAATTAATTAGATTATCAATTTATTATTACCATATAGAGACAAAGTAAATAAAATAGGTATATATTTCTTACTTTTTTCTTCTCAGAATATGTCTTAGGATTGTAGCACCATACACAGAACTAAAAAAATAAAATAAAATAAAATAAGAGAAAATTGTTAAAAGTCCAACCTAAAGGTATAAGGCATTAGGTCAAGTAGATATTTTTTATTAGTGAGAGGTAGGGGTGAGCAGCGGATATATTGATCAGCCCAAACCGGCTGAACCAAATCGATCCGCCGCATTTTAGACGGATGCGTGGTGACTAATGGACAGTTGCGAATTGATTTTTTTCCAATCCATCTAGTTTTGGACGGATGACGGATTTGGGGTTCCTTTGACCGCAACCGAACCGCCAAACTGCGAGCTCCCCTAGTAATTTGTAAGACTCTGTGTTTTCAATTTATTTAGATATTCTGTTTGTATTTTCAATTGAAAAAAAAAATTTAAATTATATGTTGAATATATTCTGTTGAAAAAGAGTTTTCAACTTGAATATATTTTTTAAATTGAAAAAAATAAATGTATTATTTATCTATATTTTTTGGTTTTTAAATCTAACACTATAAATAATAAATAAAAAAGATGATATATGCTAGTTGGTTTTTGTTTTCAAAAACAGATATAGATGTAACAATACAGAGGCATACAATCTCTACTATTGCTCTGTTCATGGTTTTGGTGGTTTGAATTATTTTTATTTTTTAAGAACCTCAGATTATAATACTTTATGTAACACTTTATGTGGATGAGGCATGTTGTGATTGTAATATGTGGATGATGCATGCAGTGATTGTAATATTCTAAAATTTCAAACTTTCTTTCTTTGAATGAGACATGCGGTGATTGTAATACTTTTTTAAGTTATTGACTGTGATACCTTTTTTTTTTTTTTTTTTTTTTTTTTTTTGAAAAAGGGCGGGGGGGGGGGAAAACAAAAAGGAAGGGGGGGGGGGGGTCGGATCCAGCTTTTTGTTCACCAGAGGAGGACTCACTGGAATAGTCCTATCTAATTATGGGCTAGACATTGCTCTACATGATGCGTATTATGCGGTTGCACATTTCCATTATGTACTTTCTATGGGAGCCGTTTTTGCTTTATCTGCAGGATTAACCAATTACTCAATTCCTCAACCATGGCAGGTGTTCAAATCTTGCTAGTCTATTGTTTTCACACACACAAATATTTAAAAATGATAAATAAATATATCATGGTTTGGTTCAGTTTGATTTGGTTTAGAACCATAACGGAAGCCTTAAAACCATGAATTGAGCCAATTTTAAATGGTTCCATCATTTGCAAAACCAGGACATACTACATGACTGACTATATTACACATATTAAGCAGTCCTAGAAAAAGACTACACTGTACAAAGTGTGCATGAGTGAAATCATAAGAAAATTCATAATAAGCCACAAAAAAACTAAAAATTAACCAAGGAACTGTTGAATATATTCTGTTGAAAAGGAGTTTTCAACTTGAATATATTTTTTAAATTGAAAAAAATAAATGTATTATTTATCTATATTTTTTGGTTTTTAAATCTAACACTATAAATGATAAATAAAAAAAATGATATATGCTAGTTGGTTTTTGTTTTCAAAAACAGATATAGATGTAACAATACAGAGGCATACAATCTCTACTACTGCTCTGTTCATGGTTTTGGTGGTTTGAATTATTTTTATTTTTTAAGAACCTCAGATTATAATACTTTATGTAACACTTTATGTGGATGAGGCATGTTGTGATTGTAATATGTGGATGATGCATGCAGTGATTGTAATATTCTAAAATTTCAAACTTTCTTTCTTTGAATGAGACATGCGGTGATTGTAATACTTTTTTAAGTTATTGACTGTGATACCTTTTTTTTTTTTTTTTTTTTTTTTGAGAAAGTGCACAAGTTCAATTATTTTAAAAATTTATAAAATTTTAAACCGCCAAATCGATTTGCATCTATCCGTCAATTCGCTCAATCTACATTTGTCGAATTAGAGGACGGATGCGGATTAATTTTCTTCAATCTGCCAATCTAGCAGACAAATGACAAATTGGAGGTTCTGTGGCCACAATCAACTTGCGTCCACCTTAGTAAAGGGTCTACACTTTGTAAAATAGTTTGGTGATAAGTCTTTTCCTTTGTTTTAAAGGACATTTTGTTTTCACTTTTACCTCTTAATTTATTTGTTGACTTTTTTTAACTATCTGTTCAAATTTATTTTCTATATGCTCAAATTTTTTGACAATATATTAATTTTTTTTTGTTTATATGTTTAAATTTTTATCTATCTGTTAAAATTTTTTAACTATTTGTTCAAATATCTGTTCAAATTTTATTATCTGTTCAATATTTTTCTTTGAATTTGATCTGTCTAAATTCTATCTGTTCAATTTTTTTTCCTATCTGTTGAAATATGAACCTAAACAAAATCCTATCTATTGAGCCAAACTTACCTCTATCTGTTGCAACACCAAGCTAAACCAAACCTTACCCTATCTATAGCAATTTGTTTCATCATCATCATCATCATCAATAACAAAAAATAAAAAAAGAAAAAAATTCTGAGCCAAGAAAAAAAAATTGAGCTAAAAATTTTATTATCTATTCAATAAAGAATTCTTTCAACAATAAGCCACTATCTATTCAACAGATCTGTCCAAATTTTATTATCCAAATTTTAGTATCTTTTCTCTTTATCTATTGCAATTTGTTTCATCATCAACAAGAACACCAACAACTAAAAAATAAAATAAAAAATAGAGATTTGTTCATAGATTTGTAAATTAAAAAATAAAAAATAAAAAATAAATTAAAAAAAACGTAGGACTTCTCTACATATCTAGATCTATCACAGATCTACCAAAATACCAAAGCACCAGAGTTTCTCAGATTTGATTTGTTGGAATCTTTTTTTTTTTTTAACAATCTTTTTTTTCCTATCCTTTCAATTTTTATTTTTTTTAAGAAAAAAAAATCAGATCAGATAAGAACAAACAATGAACTCCAGATCATTTCACAGATATACACACAAATATATACCTATCATATTTCAATTTGAACACTAAAACATAACAAGAAAAAAAATGTAAACAAAATAAGATAAAAAAAAATATTCAAAAAAAAAAAAAATTCTCTTACTTCACTTTACATACATAAACATACGTAAAAGAACAAAACTTGCAGATCAAATATATCTATATATATATACAAACGTAAAGAACAAAAATAAACAAATATACATACATAAATGTGGGGACATAATTTTTGGTGTTGTCTACGTGGTTGAGGTTCATGGCTAAGGTGCCACATGGAAGGGACACGTTGCCGATGTGTTATATGGGTGAACCTGAATACCCAGATATGTTCTGATATTGTCGAAATATGAGGTAATCAGATAAGGGAAAGGAGTCCTAGAAAAGTTGAGGAACTCTGTTTGGATAAAGATAAGACACTTGAGAGATAACATCCTTATCTAGATGGGAGTCCTAGATAACTGTTACAATGGAAGTTCCATGGAAATTTGTACATTGATCATTATATAAAGAGGGCACCCCCGTGGGTCTAAGGTATGTTTTTTTTTACATGTTTTATATACATTTTTCATTGTGAGCTTGTGATTAAGTTGTTATCTTTGAGAGATAAGTTTAATGATCTGATCGTTAGAGTGCTCCCGAGTGGACGAGCTACCGCGGTATTCTTATCTTCTTGCTTTTAGGTATTGGGCTTAATCTATTCTGTCGTGTGCTCTTCAGCTAAGTTTCAGAGATCCTGGCTAGGAGATCTAATATGTTGTGAGGTCAGAAATCCACACCCACAATTTGGCGTCATCTGTGGGAACTTAGCAAGGATTGATGGCTAACGCTAGGTAAAAAGTAAGAGTCAGTGATGACCAGTTCAGTAAAGACGAGGAGAACATCGATCCTCACATTCTGGGGGACAATGAAGAGGAAGTAGAATGCATAAATCTGGGAACACTACCAAGGGTCATACTAGCCCAAAGAAGAGCAACGATGACTATTATAACCAACGTGACTTCCAAATCTGGAAGGACCGTTGTATGCGGAGGGACGACAAGGTAAAGAGTTAGCGAACAAACTGACAGACTTGTAGCCAGTATCAAACTTTATGATGTAGAGTAAGATAATGCATCTGGCATTGCCATTGCTGGCAGCACCACCAGCAGCCACAAACATCGATACACGATTGGAGGAACATGTTAGGATGCTACCAGCAACCCCACTGGTTGTCATCAACATCGGCACACCGCAAGAAGGGTAGGTTATGGTTCCAATCATCCTTATCACGACCCAAATCTGCCCTTATAGGTTTAGTATCATGATCGGCCAGTAAACTAAGATTACCGATGGCCTCTTAAACAAAATCACAAAATAAGAGGTTGGCAGAAGTAATTTATAACATACAATGTCCATTGAGGTGCACAGACTTATATAAGATAGAGAAATACAAAACTTTATATACATATACATATCATCACACCATCCTTACGTCATCATTTATATACAGATAAGACAAAAAGGGACTTAACCCTATTTATAGAATAGTCACAAACTCGTTTAAAAGTTAACAAAAAAAATTAAGACATATTTCTTGTTCACACAAAAACTTAACTACAAAGCTTGATTGCAACTTATATTGGGAACCTCCACGTGAGGCACAACGGTTGGCTAACAGAAACAAAGTCCAGACAAAAGTCTCTAAGCCTTGTCACGCGCTTGATCACCAACATACATAATATAAATAGTGAGTTGGAGCCTAGTGAATAACAACAAAGAAAAGGTTTTAATAAATGATATTCATAACGGATTCAGAAATCAAAATTCAGATTATATCAGATTCAGATTCAGATATAGATACATATCCAGTCATGCGTGGTACATCCATTAGCTAACAAAACATATGGTCATTAAGACCTTTATTCAGAGTAGATGGTCATTAAGACATGTTCAAATCAGACAAATGATTGTGTATAATCTTCACAGATAGTTCCATGATTACAACCCACATTTATGTCCCTAGTACCATGGAACAGATAACAAATAACAAATTTCAGATAACAGAAGCTAAGGATGCCATGAATACAATTCAGAAAATTGGACAATCATTCATTTAGTTAAGAAGACAACAATTTAGAAGAAAAAAAAAGTATAACTTATAATAAAAAAATACTTATAAGCAAACATATATTTACAGAATTGTTATTCACAGATAGCTCCAGAGACAGATCAGACGGATGATGGCATGTGACCTACACAAACACATAACATATATAGATTGAAACACACATTTTGTATAATGTTGAATGTAATTCAATTCTTCTTAGTGTGTTTCTAATATTGTGGCCTAAACCATGGCTTAAGAATGCATAAAATGGAATGAGGATGCAATTATGCACATAGAAAAGTTTTTCAAATTTTCAAAAAGCAAGACAATTTGCTCGAGCAAAGCTTTGGTCGCTCGAGCGGTCTGCAAGACTTGCAAAAGTACTGGATGCTGTGAATCTAGGCTTGAGCCAACTTTTTGGTTACTCAAGCCATGTTTCTGGAAAAGGTGAGTTCACTCGAACGAAGCTTTGGTTGCTCAAGCCAACTCCATATGTCTACAAAACTTATGAGAGCTTGCAATGTGCGCTCAAGCGATGAAGCAGAATTGTGGAATTTCTAGATTTGTGTTCTAAGTTCAAAATCCAATTTCAATGCACCAAAACTTGCTCATTTGGTCTAATACTTGGAAAAACACTTGGAATCTTATATAAAAATATGATTTGAAGATCCATTCCCAAAATCAAAGCTCAAAACCAAATCAATTCTTCAAAACCAAGCTTGAAACTTCATATTATATATATGCATGCAATGACTCAAGCTCCTTACTTTCAAAACATAAACATATGACATGATTAAGTATGAAATCATGGTGAGCTCTCAAGATTTAGCACAGATATACACATGCATGTATGGATTCATGGAAATTTAACTCTAAACTTGGTGAATTATGCATGCATGCATAGTTTGATTCCCTATTCATTATTTAGACTCATTTTCTTTTTTGAATTCACATGTTTAACAACTTAAACACAAGAATTAGAGGTTAATTACTTACCCTAAGTCTTGAATTTTGGAGTGTAGAAGTTCAATCTTTCCTAATTCTCCTCAAATCTCCATTTTCCTTCTTAATTCTCTCTCTCTCTCTCTCTCTCTCTCTCTCTCTCTCTCTGTCTCTGTCTCTGTCTCTGTCTCTGTCTCTGTCTCTGTGTGTGTGTGCAGGGTTGTGTGCCAAAAAACATAAGGTAAATGTGATTTCATAAACTCATACATGCTTTATATAGGCTTAATTAGCTTAGGTTAATTAATCTAGCCTAAATTAACTAATTCTAATCAACTTTAATTAATTTATTCTAATTATTTGATTCCTAATCAAAATCTAATTAAACTTATCATAAGGTTCTAAAAATTCTAAATAACACGTTAACCTAGTCAATTTCATGTTCAGATGTCGATAAGGCCTTTAATTTTTATTCCAAAGTAGAATTTCAGACAAATATTCTTACAACAGACAGGTAGGTACACAAATAGCACATAAGATGCACAATTGTCACAAAATTTCACTTAACCACCTTATTAGCATTCTTAATTACGGATTAGTAACTAATCACGGAGTGGGATTATTACAATCCCTCAACATGGCAGAAAGTTTTCGAACTCACCCCGATGTTCTCAACACATCGGGCAAGTTGATTCGAGGAGATGAGAATCCCAAAGGGTCAGACGATCTTAGATCAGGGGATCTCGACAAGAGAATGAACAGCGACAGCGCCCCAAAAAAATAGTAGAAACTGAAAGATCCAAAAGGACACACCCTAGCGTTGCGAGTAGCACGCCAAAAAGACTTAAATCAGTAGATAGCAGAGCACCAGGACGGACAAAGGAAGATTCGAGGGATTATCTCTAAAGGAAAAAGAACGCAGCCGATGTCACATTAGCTGTTCAGTCGAAGTTGCCATTCTTGATGGACCTAGATACGTTGGAGGCAACAAAGAGGTTCTCAATACCGAGATTCTAGGTTTACGATGGTAAGTTTGACCTAAACTTTCATTTTGATTTATATTTAAATGCAATGTCCTTGTGGAGTGGGAATGAACAGTTGCTATGCAAGGTTCTTCCATCAACCTTTAAAGAAATAACTTCAGACTAGTTCCGAAAGTTACCAAAAGGATCAGTCAAAAGCTGGGAAGGCCTGGTCGAAATGTTAATGGCCAAGTTTGTGATGAATAGAATGCAACCTTTGAGGGTTGATTCATTATTGGCATTAAAGATTGACAATGGTGAAAGTCTTAGGGCTTACGCCAAGAGGTATTATAAGGTTTACAACCGAATCTCGGCTTGCAACTAGGAATTGGTGGTAGTTTCTTTCAAGAACGACCTAGAGGAAGATCGCCCACTTCAGCAATCCCTTGCCAAGACCCTCCCCAAAAACATAAAGGATCTGATGACAAGGATTGAGAAGTATGCCAAGGCTGAGGAAGACAAGAAGTCAAAGAAAGCAAGCACGGTGAAGTAGGAGAAGAGAAGTGACTCACTTAGGTGAGGCCGAGGTGAGACCAATGCGGGGCACGGCGAGTTGAGGCTGAAATCTATGCAAGTAATCTCCACAGTCTTCAAGATCCCGATCTACAAGATCTTAGAGAGAATTAGGAACCAACCTATTTTAGACCACCACAGAAGATCCCAAGGAAGCCCGTGGGCAAATTCCGTGACTGAAATTGTGGTTATCACGATGAATTAGGGAACATGACTTAAGGGTGCTGAGTTTTGAAATAGTTACTGGAAGACCTTATGAGGCAAGGGCATTTGAGGGAGCTAGTGGACGAGAAAAAGACAAGGGCAGAATAGGTGAAATTGGCCCAGGCACTGGCAGCACCACCACCACCCCTGCTAGCACCCTAGGGAGATGGACCGCAAGTCATTAACATGATCCATTCCAAGGTCAATGCAAATGAGATCCAAGGAGAAACACAGAAATTAAGACATCTACAACATGTCTTCTAGGTTCAATATAAAAAGCCACACATAGGAGAAAGTAGGAGGCCGACAATCTATTTTACAGAAGAAGACTTGAAGGTAGTCCAACATCTACACAACGATGCTCTAGTGGTAACTTTGAAGATCAGAGAGTGCCAAGTCATAAAGATACTCATTAAGTAAGGCAACTCCTGTGATATCATGTACATCCAATGTTACAGGAAGCTCGGCCTTCACAAAGATGACTTAGAGTAGTCCGATAAGCCCATGGTCAAGTTTAATAGAATGCCGATGTGGCCACTTGTGACCACGTGTTTGGAGGTTCAGGCTAGAACCAAGATTATAGCGACGGATTTCACTGTGATTGACACACCATCCCCATACAACATTATTTTGGAAAGAACTTGGATGTATGCCATGAAAGTTGTCCCATCTACCTTGCATCAACTGTTATGATTTTCAATGGAGTTTGGGATTGAGGAGATAAGAGGAGATCAGGTTCAAGTAAAAAATTATTCAATGGTCACGATGAAATACACTTGCAACATAAGAGAAACTGAGATAGCTGAAGTGGAAGACAAAGACTGAGAGGTCTTGGATAATGTCGGCAATAAGCCAACCGAAAAAAGCCAAGAATCCCTGAAAAAGATCCTGGTAA
This sequence comes from Camellia sinensis, assembly GCF_004153795.1. NCBI lineage: Eukaryota > Viridiplantae > Streptophyta > Magnoliopsida > Ericales > Theaceae > Camellia > Camellia sinensis. The sequence continues at coordinate 446,581 of NW_021027076.1, read as the reverse complement.
AGGAAAATGACGAAGAGAGATACTTCCTTCTTCGCTCAAGATTAACCAAGGAAGAAGAGAAGAAGTTGGAAGTGTTCTTAAGAGAGAACATAGAGGTAATAGTAGGACAACGTATGAGATGTCAGGAATAAGCCCCGAGGTCACCTACCACAAACTCAACGTGGATAGATCGGCCAAGCTGGTTATCCAAAGAGCAAGAAGACTAACTATGATTCATGTAGAAGCCGTGGAAGAGGAAGTGGAGAAACTGTTGGAAGCAAAGGCAATCTGAAAAGTGAACTATCCGACATGGTTATCCAACACAATGGCTGTCAAAAAAAGAATGGAAAGTGGAGGATTTGCGTCGACTTCACAAGCCTGAACAAAGCTTACCCAAAGGACAGCTTCCCTTTGCCCAAGATAGACCAACTGGTGGATGCCACCTATAGACACCCCATTTTTGACTGCCCTTAAGACTTGGGCTTTACTGATTGTTTACTTGGTGATGAAAGGTGTGCAGTGCAAAGGTTTGATTTCTTTGACAAGAGGAGAGTCAAATCCTAACCTCACACCCCGTTTTGGACCAAAGCTATTTCGAATGGTTTTTAGATCTTAAAACCCTCTTTTTCAAAATATTTTTGAAATAAAGTTCCTACGATGTTCCAATGCTCGCATTTTGTTAAATGTTGCGCTTTTCAGTAAATCGGGCAAGGACAAAGTGGAAGTGAATGAAAGAGAGGTGAACTCTTATTCTTTCAAAACATCTTGGTTAGAGGTTTGGAGTTGAAGAAAAGAGGAGTGCAGGAAGAAACCTAGTTGAGGAAGAAGTTGGGTATGAATTGTTAAGAGAGAGACGAGCAGTCCTCGCTAAATCGGGCCTATCCTTTTGTATACTTGGATTTAAGCTATGAGGCCACCACCGTTGGAAAGAAGACTTCCGGGGCTTCAATTTACACTCAATAATCTCCTAAAGTCGAGTCCGGATGGGGGAGATATGGTTGGTTGAAGTTAGGCATTAATCCGATTGAGCCGGAAATGAGCAGTCTTCACTAAAAGAGGGATATCTCTTAGAACACTTGGAATTTTGAGATAAGGTAGCCTCCATTGGAAATTTTACTCCTGGGGCTTCATTTTAGACACAAGAATGACCTGCAAAGGAGTCTAGATGAAGGAGTTATGCCTATTTGAAGTCAGACCTGCAGAGCAGAATTTGCAGTCGGCTAACATTAGTAGCTGATCGGCCAACAAAGTAACAGGTCGGCCAAAAAGATGGCCGGTCGGCCAGAAATGCCCAGAAAAATCAGAATTTGCGGATCTTTTCCCTCCAGCTATTCCACACAAGCTCCAGGTATCCCAATTCAGATATTTTCGACCAAAAGCTCTTGAATTGCTATATATGAAGGTAATATCTATCATTTTTGAGGGAGAACAAGTTGGAAAATTTGGGAGCTTCTCACTCTAGAATCCTCTCTCTCTAGAAGATTTGTGAGCAAATTTTCCCCTCTCTCTAGAATTCTCTCTTTCTCCTCTTGTTCTAGGCTTAGAAGTGAGAATTTCTTACACTCTTGCAAAGAGACCCTAGACCAAACACCTCTACCTTTGGGCTAAGATTCTTGGAGGTCTTATTTGAGCTCTCAAAGCTGGTTTTGGCTTAGATTTTGGACCTGTTTTACAGCTATGCTTCAAGTGTAAGAACTCTCTCCCTTTTAGTTCATTTTGCATGCTTGCTTCACCATCATTTTCCCATTGTTTTGGGCTATTTTGGAGCTGGTTTTCAAATACAAAAAACTCTGTTTTTATGGTTTAAAAATGGTGGTTTAAGCCTTGTTTGGCTAGGGGTGTTTCCTCCCTTTTGCTCATTGGCTTGTAAAGCCTTTTGAGCCATCTCTCAAAGCTTTTCAAACAACCTCTTTTTGGCATTTTAACCACTGAAATCTAGGAGATTTTCAATAACAAAAAGCTTGTTTTGAGGTCCCAAATAGGAGGGGATAGCCTCCCTCCTTGTCTCTCCATGCCATGCCTTGTTAGCACTATAAAGTAGCATCTTTTTGTGGCTTATGTTAGCTCTTTTCAAGCATGTTTTTGTGACTTTTAGGACCTGATATAACTCTGTTTTAGGCTGGTTTGGTCACCTCTTGCATGCTTCATGTGCTTGTAGTGCAATCTCACTCATTAGCCTAGTGTACTTGGTGTTTTGGCCTTTCATTCTAGCTTGTCTTGGCTATACTCCATGCATGTTTTTGGCATTATTTTGACATGCGTTAGGACTGTTTTGAGTGTTCTTGGCCTTTTGGGGCTTGCTTTGTATAGCTATAGTGTAAATGGCTCCACTAGTCTTGAGTTTTGAGACCACTAGCATGCTATATTTGTGATGTGTGCATGATATGGCTTCATTTGGTATGTAATTTCAGAGCATATGTCATTGTCACACTCTCACATTTTCCGCTCCTTCAATGTGTTTGAGAGTTGTGTCTTCATGCCTTGTTTGCGAGCCATCAAATGTGCATATTTTCCTTGTGTTATATGCCTTGATCTTAGTATATTTCAGCCACTGTTTTGGCATATTCAACCTCTGTCCGGGGTTGGTTTGGTCATTTAGGCTTAGTATTGTATGCCTATAGTGCTATGCTCTTTGCTAGTTTCAATGCCTTTGACTTCAAGCATGTTTTGTATGCATCATTTCCATGATTTTAAGTCATTTAGCCTGTCATTTCAGTGCTAAAAATTATGCCATTGCACTCCATGCTTCACTCCTTCATTCGCTTTGAAAAAGGTCTTAAGCCCCTTGTTGGCTTGAGCATGGAATTGAGGCTCTCATGCCTAATTGTTTTAGCCTTCTCTTGAGGGTTTCTACTAACCAAAAGCATGAGGTTTCTTTCATGCTCAAGGTGCTTGTGGTTGAGGCCATCTTTCCAATTAGAGGACTTCACACTTTTGGACTTAACCGGTGAAAGGATTTATCGATAATCTAACATGAGTAAATAAAATGAATCAAAGTAAAACATGCCAAGATAACATGTTTGTGTTGCATTGCATGTGTTTGGATAGGATGTTAATCCAAACACAAGAAATATGAGATGTTTCATACTAGAAGTGATGAAACGTGTCATGTTTCTTAGTCGCCGTTCCCCTTGATTGTGCATGATAGGGTGGAGGCCTCTTCAGTCTTGTGCGTTATTTGTGCATTCATTGACTTGTACAAACTTGGCTTCTTGGCCATCGCGCATTGTGATGCATGGTTGGTGGTCCGAGAGTTGAGTACCACACTCCTTTGAGCTTGAGATATGATAAGGATTGTGGTGGTACACACATTTCCTTGCAAATACAATGACATGCCTCTGTTTGTGCTCTGCTATAGCAAAAGGAGGAAATTCAAGGAATCAGTGGCTGACCGGCTACGAGAGCAGCCGACCGGCTACGAGAGCAGCCGACCGGCTACGAGAGCAGCCGACTGGCCATCATTACTAGCCGATGGCCACCATCTCTGGCTGATCATCCCTCAGCATGTTCCTGAGATGGGTCAGAATCAACCTAAAAGTTGGCACAATTTTCAAAGGTCTAAAGGTGTGCAAAAAGAGGCATCTTGAGGCAAGGCGGTGGATTTCCGGAAGGACGCGACCGAGCATGCATGCATCCCTCGCCCTCGAGGCCTTTTAATTGCTTTGCTTAGCTAGTTAATTCATTGGTTTTGTACTTAATTAGTTAACGTGCTTAGCTAATAGATCTATGTAGTAATTTGTAATAGTTAGCTTAATTAGCATAGCTAGTTAGCTTTTATTTCATTCGGACCCTCCGTCGAGAGGGCACAATGTTGTAATAAGTGTGCGTGTGTGTGTGAATGTCTTCCAACCTCACGTCTTTCTCCCTTTTATTTACCCGCTTTCAGTGGTTAGATTAGGGCATATTTCAATTAGCATACCTTATGCTTTGCATGCGTGCATCATTCATTTGTCTTGCATGCACCATGCTCGGCGCATCATTCAAACTGCATTGTATTTCAATACCTATTTGAATACATGTATCAATTGTTGCATTCATACGCCATCTTAAATAGCCGAGCCTACTTAGTTGCATTTTGCATGTGTTGCATTAGGCATTTGAAACATAGCTAGGATCATGCATCGATTTCTAACGTAGTTTCTGTTTTGGCTCAGAGTACATTGTGAGTGTTTATGCTTTAGAATTCCTGCATGTGTGTAAGTGACTGCCATGATAGCATGCTTTCCATGAGGCTAACTGCTTAAGTGTTTAACTGTATGAATGCCTGTGGATGAAGACTTCACTGCTTGAATTGGAACAATTCATCAAAATGTGCGTTTTAAGCCCACTTGAGAGTGACAAATCATGTTTTCTAAGCCCACTTGAGGGTGGCAAATCAGCGTCTTAGCCTACTTGAGAGTAGCATCTTTCAAACCATTTTCGGAAAACAAACATGAGATGTTTTGTTCCAATTCTTACGATTAAGTCTATACTTGTGTGTTGTGCACATCACGTAGTAATGTTAGCTAATAACCGGAATAAGAACACATGTGTTTTCAAAAACAATATATCATGTTAGTAGAGGCCGATCTTTGATCAGGCGAGCGGGGGTGCTCATTTCAGGACCTTCCCCTCTCGTACCCAAGTTCCCGAGCCGAGGAAACTTTGGTGATGACGGACACGTGGCCTTTGGCATGAGTCAGGGTTTCCTAAATTTCCCAAAAACAAAATATTTAGGTAGCGACTTTGAAATCTGGCAAAGCAGTCCATGTTTGGCGCTTTTGATTAAAATCAATTTTCCAAAACGATTTGCCGGATTTAGACTCTTTGGTGATTTATTAGTCTTACATTGCACTTTGTGAGATTAGATTCAGAACCGTGACAGGAGTCCGAACTATAGTAACTAGAACACAATTCGCGCCCTCTCTGAAAGGGGAAAAGTGCGGAGTGAGTTCGGGCGGTCTACACCACCTAAGGGCATGAGATGATGAACTTCCTTGATTCGTATAAAGGTTATCATCAGATAGCCATGTTCACAGGCGCATCATTCAAACTGCATTGTATTTCAATACCTATTTGAATACATGTATCAATTGTTGCATTCATATGCCATCTTAAATAGCCGAGCCTACTTAGTTGCATTTTGCATGTGTTGCATTAGGCATTTCAAACATAGCTAGGATCATGCATCGATTTCTAACGTAGTTTCTGTTTTGGCTCGGAGTACATTGTGAGTGTTTATGCTTTAGAATTCTTGCATGTGTGTAAGTGACTGCCATGATAGCATGCTTGCCATGAGGCTAACTGCTTAAGTGTTTAACTGCATGAATGCCTGTGGATGAAGACTTCACTGCTTGAATTGGAACAATTCATCAAAATGTGCATTTTAAGCCCACTTGAGAGTGACAAATCATGTTTTCTAAGCCCACTTGAGGGTGGCAAATCAGCGTCTTAGCCTACTTGAGAGTAGCATCTTTCAAACCATTTTCGGAAAACAAACATGAGATGTTTTGTTCCAATTCTTACGATTAAGTTTATACTTGTGTGCTGTGCGCATCACGTAGTAATGTTAGCTAATAACCGGAATAAGAACACATGTGTTTTCAAAAACAATATATCATGTTAGTAGAGGCAGATCTTTGATCAGGCGAGCGGGGGTGCTCATTTCAGGACCTTCCCCTCTCGTACCCAAGTTCTCGAGCCGAGGAAACTTTGGTGATGACGGACACGTGGCCTTTGGCACGAGTCAGGGTTTCCTAAATTTCCCAAAAACAAAATATTTAGGTAGCGACTCTGAAATCTGGCAAAGCAGTCCATGTTTGGCGCTTTTGATTAAAATTAATTTTCCAAAACGATTTTCCGGATTTAGACTCTTTGGTGATTTATTAGTCTTACATTGCACTTTGTGAGATTAGATTCAGAACCGTGACAGGAGTTCGAACTGTAGTAACTAGAACACAATTCGCGTCCTCTCTGAAAGGGGGAAAGTGCGGAGTGAGTTCGGGCGGTCTACACCACCTAAGGGCATGAGATGATGAACTTCCTTGATTCGTATAAAGGTTATCATCAGATAGCCATGTTCACACTTGACGAGGAGAAGACGACATTCATCACTCCAAAGGGACTTTACTGTTATAGGGTCATGCCCTTTGGATTGAAGAATGCGAGGGCAACATATCAAAGGCTGGTAACCAAGATGTTCAAACATCTAATTGGAAAGACCATGGAAATCTACATTGACGACATGGTCGTGAAGAACAAGGAACCTATTAACCATTTAGTCGACCTCAAACAGGTGTTCGACATCTTGAAGGCATATCGACTTCGACTAAATGCCTCATAGTGTGCTTTCAGAGAAAGTTCTGGAAAATTCTTAGGATACCTAGTAACAGGGAGAGGAATTGAAGCAAGTCTAGATTAGATCAAGGCCATTCTTGATATGAAGAGCCTGACAACAACAAAAGAGGTCCAAATCTTGACTGGCAAGACAGCAGCCCTGAATAGGCCATCAGTCGAAGTTCTGACAAATGCAGGCCTTTTTTCCAACTTGAAGAAGGCCACAAATTTCTTGTGGATAGAAGCATGCGAAGTCGCTTTAGCCAACTTGAAGAAGTACTTGACCTCTCCTCCATTGCTGTAAACTCTAATCCTAGGAAAAGAATTTTTTTTATACTTGCTAGTATCAGACCATGCAGTCAGTGTAGTAGTCATCCGAGAAAAAGAACGAAACTAGAAGCCGGTGTATTATCTAAGTAAGACCTTGGCAAGCGCGGAAACGAGGTACTTACCTCTGGAAAAATTGATGCTCACACTGGTGATGGCATTAAACAAGCTGACCCACTACTTTCAAGCTCACATAGAGAACCCACTGAAGTCTCTATTGCAACATGGAGACTTGTCTAGAAGGATAGCACATTAGGCCATTGTTTTAGGCTAGTATGACATAGAATACAGGCCCAAAAACAACAATCAAAGGCCATGTGCTAATCGACTTCATTGCAGAGTTCACTTCGAACGCAAGTCCGAGGCCGAAGCCTGTAAACCTCAACCTCGCAAACACAGCAAAACCAAAAGAGACTCAACTAGTAGTATAGAACCCAACTAAAGACAAGGGGTCCTAGAAGAAAATGGTTGAGAAGCTTAAACCCTGCAACATTTACATTGGTGAGTCCTTTGGTTTATTTGTTGATTGCAGTTTAAAACGGCACAGGAAGGGCATGAGTGGTATTGATTTCTCCAGATGGATAGATACTGGAACAATCGATCAAATTGGGGTTTAAGGTTTCGAACAATCAAGCAGAGTACGAGGCATTGATTGCTAGATTAAAGATAGCTGCAGCAGCCAAAACTGATGAGGTGGTAGTATATTATGACTCCCAACTTATCATGAACCAAGCGACGGGCGAGTACGTCTCTCGAAATGAGAGAATGATGGCCCATGTCAAAGAGGTCATCAAGTTACTAGCTCAGTTTAGAAGTTGTTGGCTCCAACAGGTATGCTGAAAAGATGACAACCATGTGAACGCACCGGAAAACCTAGCTTCAGCCATAAAGTTAGACTCTTTGAGAATAATAATGGTGGACTACTTGTCAAGACCAAGTGCTGAGCCCGTGATAATAGAGTACAAGGCCATGTGCATAAAATTAGGCCCAAGCTAGATGGATGCCTTAGTCAAGTTCATCCGAGATGACAAGCTGCCTGAAGATAAAAAAGAGGCACATAGGATTAGACTTAGGTCGACAAGGTTTTGCTTGTTGACCAAGGGACATTTGTATAGAAGGTCTTTTATTGGACCCCTATTGCGATGTGTGCACCTGTAGACCGCCCGAGAACTCCTGGCTCTGCGCTCAAGGGCGTAAATTCATTATGTTCTTAGCTACTACAGTTTGGACTCGTGTCACGGTTCTAAATCTAATCTCACAAAGTGCAATGTGAGACCGATAAATCACCAAAGAGTCCAAATTCGGCAAATCGTTTTGGAAAAATGATTTTTATAAAGAAGTGCCAAACAAGGACTGCTTTTCCAGATACAGAGTTGCCACCTAAATGTTTTATTTTTGGAAAATTTAGGAAACCCTGACTCATTTCTAAGGCCACGTGTCCGTCATCACCAAAGTTGCCTCGGCTCGGGAACTTGGGTACGAGAGGGGAAGGTCATGCAATGAGCACCCCCGCTGGCCCGATCAAAAGATCGACCTTTACTAACATGATATGTTGTTTTTGAAAACACATGCATTCTTATTCCGGTTATTAACCTAGAATTACTATGTGATGCGCATAGCACACAAGTATAGACTAGATCACCTAGGTTGGAACAAAATATTTCGTGCTCGTTTATTTGAAAACGGTTTGAAATTGCTACTCGCAAGTAGGCTAAGTCGCGGATTTTGCTACCTTCAAGTGGGCTTAGAAAACAATGATTTTGCCACTCTCAAGTGGGCTTAAAACACACAGTTTGATGAATTGTCCCTATTCAGGTAATCCAACCTTCATCCACAGGCATTCATGTAGTTAAACACTTAAGCAGTTAGCCTTATGGTATGCATGCTAACATGGAAACATACACATCTCATGCAGTATGCTAAAGCGTAAACACTCATAGTATACTTCGAGCCAAAATAGAGAACTAGTTAGAAATCATGCATGATCCTAGTTCATGTTAAGATGGCTAATGCAGCACATGCGAAAATGTAACTAAGATAGGCTCGGCTATTCTAAGATGTCATGTGAAATGCAACTTGATAACATGCTGTTTGAACACGTATTCAAGTAAATGTATTAAAATACAATGCAGTTAGTATGATGCGCCGAGCCCGGTGCATGCAAGACAGATGAATGAATGCACGCATGCGAAACATAAGTATGCTAATCGAAATATGCTCTAAAACTAACCATCGAAAGCGGATAAGTAAAAAGGAGAAAGAAATGGGGATTGGAAGACATGCATCACACACACGCACGCTTATTACAATAGTTGACCCTCTCGACGGAGGGTCCGAATAATAAGCTAACTAGCTAATCTAAGCTAATTAAACTAATTATTACATCACAAAACTAATTAACTAACAAGCTAACTAATTAAGTACAAAACGAAGCTAATTAACTAACAAGTTAACTAACTAGTTATTATAACACAAATAAGCAGCTAAATGCATTAACTACTTAGGTACAGAACCAAAGCATAAACTAGCTAAGGAAAGCAGTAAAAAGAGGTCCTCGGGATGAAGAGTGCATGCATGCTCGGTCGCCTCTTTCGGAAATCCAACGTGATGCTCCGATTTGCCTCTGTTTGCAACTGTTCTTAGAACCTTGCACCAAGCTCTAGAAAGCTTCCAACTCACTTTGGGGACCTGTAAGAGCGTGGCCGACCACTTTTTGGGGGTGCCGACCACTTTTTGGGGGTGCCAACCACTTGCTGACCAGTTACCATTGCTATAGACCAGAAAAAGTGGTCGGCTAACTAGTTTTTCTGGTCTACTGACCACTTGTTGCTGTATTTCTCCAGTTTGCTGCAACAGAAAGCAAGAAAAGGCATGGCAATGTATTTGCAAGGTATGTGTACATAACCACCCTCCCTATCATTTCATAAGCTCAAGGGAGTGCGGTTCTCGACTCTCGGGCCACCAATCGCGCATTTTAATGCATGATGGCCGAGAAGCCAAATTGCACAATTCATATGAAATGAATGCACACATAAACACATAAAGCCTTGACCTCTATCATGTATGATCAAGAGGGTGAGCGACCGAGAATTGAGGCACGTTTCATCACTTCAAGTATGAAATGTCCCTCGTTCCTCGTGTTTGGACTAACATCTAATCCAAACACAATGCAAGCAACAACATGGCATACTCAATGCAATGTAACATGAGCATGCACAATGCAAAGAATAACATGTCATACACAATGTAAAGAACAACATGGCATACGCAATGCAATGTAACATAAGCATGCAAGCAATATGGCATACACAACGCTAAGAACAACATGGCATACTCAATGCAATGTAACATAAGCATGCAAGCAACATGGCATACACAATGCTAAATGCTAAGAACAACATGGCATACTCAATGCACTGTGACATAAGCATGCAAACAATATGCAAATAAACATGCTAAATGGACTTAAACTGAATGTGGACAGACCTCAGCCATGCCCAAAACAGTGGCCATAATGATGAAACTAAGGCATGAAGATCAAGACAAACATGCTCAAGGCAATGGCCCATCAACTAGGCATAAGAGCACAACTCTCAAGAGTGCTCAAAGAGTGACAAGCATGGAGGTGTAACAATACTAAGTGCACTGAAATAAGGTATGAAATGATGCCAAATTACTTAAACAATACAAGTATAACATGCAAAGGTCCTTAAGCATTAAAGCTAGCAAAGAGGACTACAAAGGGGGCATGCAATACATGGTACAAAGGCATGAACCAATCATAGACAGAGCTCAAATAGGTCTAAACAAAGACCAAAACATGCTAAGATGGAGGCTCAAAGGCCTAGGCAAGATGACATACAAGCTAAGCCACAAACAAGGTAACAAATGCACAACCCTTGGAGGCACTCAAAGGGTGGAAGAAATGGGAATATGGAAATGCTATATGCTCTAAAATATCATGTGAAATGATGCCAAATCATGTACATGATGCAAATGAAGCATGCTATGGTACCCAAAGCTTGAAGCTAGCATAGGCATTTGTACTACAACTATGCAAAACATGAAGCATATAGTCAAGGCAACCCAAAACAGTCCTAGAACATGTCAAAATGATGCTAAAACATGTATGGAAGGAAGCCAAAACAAGCTAGCATGAAGGGCATGAAGCATGGAATATGCAAGGCCAAAAGGGAGGGTTACACTACACCTACCAAGACCAAGCATGGAATGGCTTCGCCAACAAAAATCTGAGTTATATCATGGCAAAATAACCCAAAAAACACACTGAAATGATAGCTCGCAAGCTTAGGCATGAAGGCATACACAATGACTCATTCCTAGGCATAAAGGACCAACCATTCAAAGCATGGAATAAGTGAAAGATGTGAGTTCATGAACATGAAACATGAACTGAAATCACATAACAAATGATGCCAAATCATGTAAATAGCCCAAGCAATACATGCTAGTGGACTTGATACACAAAGCTAACAAGCTAGAATGCATTATAGCTATACAAAACATGGCATGCATGACCAAAAAAACACAAATAAGAGCTAGAGCATGCTAAAACATGGACAAAAGCTTCTTAGAGTTAAGCCAAAATCATGCTAGAATGACTGTCTAAAGCATGATACACATTAGGCTAATTCGTGAGATTGCATTACAAGTGTATGGAGCATGCAAGGGGCTATCAAACCAAACCTTAACAGAGGTATATCATAGCAAAACAATACCAAAAGCCTACTGAGATGGCCCCAAAACAAGCTAGAAAGACATGCTCAAACATGAGGCATACAAAGCTAGTTTGCAACATTTACACTACAAGTGTATAAAGCATGCATGAAGTGACAAAACCAAGTCAAAACAGTGGCATGCCATGTCAAAATAACCCCAAATACATGCTAAGATGGAGTCAACATAAGCTTAACAAACAGGCTCAAACATGAGGCAAATGAAACAAGCATACAAAACACAAGGAGAGGGATGACCCTCTCCTATTTGGGACCTCAAAACACCATTTCCACCACTGAAATTCCTCTGAGTTTTAGTGGTGAGAAGGCCAAAACAAGGTGATCCCAATAGCTTAAAAGGAAGGTTCAAAACAAGGCCTAACAAGGCACAAGAGGGGGTAGACTACCCCCAACACAAAAGAGACCTTAAACAAACATGTTAAACATGCAAAATCAGAACTTTTTGTAGTTTAAAGTCAAGCCAAAATAAGCATGAAAATAGGTCCAAAAGCTTAAACCAAAACAAGGGTTTAAGAGGGTTAGTTTCTCACCTTTGTAGAACAACTCTAGAACAACAACTCCAGCAGCTTTTTCTGACCAAAACCAGTCCAAAAACTTCAAAGACAACTTCAAGGGAGCTCAGCTCCAAGAGTATGGTGTTTCACTATGTGTTTGTGTGTTAAAGTGTGATAAAAAGGCACTTTTGAAGCACAAATGTGAAGCAAAGAGCAAGATAGAGACAAATGTGTATCTATATCTCTCAAGCACAAAATTCTGAACCTGGAGAAGGAGGGGGGAGGTTCTCTTATATAAAGAACCAAAGTGTAAGCTTGTTGAACAAGCTTAAGGTCTAAAGCCATCCCTTCATACATGTGTATAGAGGATGGTTTTTGAGCCCTCCAACTGTTACAGTTGGAAAGAAAATATCTCCAGGAATGAGCTGGAAAGCTGTCGACCACTTGAAGTGGTTGGCCAGCTACTCACACTGGTTGGATGACCAGTGGAAGTGGTCGGCCAGGGTAAAAAGTGGTCGGCCACAGGGGAGAGGTGGTCTGCATCATGAAAACAAGGTAGTGGTGTGGTGGCCGACCAGAAAAGGTGGTCTAAAGACCAAGAAAACCAGTTGGCCGACCAGAAAACTGGCTGGCAGGAAGGAAAGTGGTCTCCAAGGGGAAGAACTGGTCTCCCACCCTTATACCACCTTCCAAACAAGGAAAACAAGATTTGCACCAAAGAAAACCCAAAAAAGATGCAAGACAAGAGTCCGGGAGGCAAGGCGCGCAGCCGAGAGCCTCAAAAACTAGTCTACGGGCACCAAAAGTGGTCTACGACCACAGAGGTGGTCTCCCAGACCACAGTGGTCCTCTAGGCCAAGGCAACAAGGCATGGTTCGAAAACCAAGCCAAATGGAGAACATTAAGCGGTCTTGAGACAAGGCGCGCGACCGAAGGCTCTGAAAACCAGAAACTAGTCTCCAAGCGGGAAAAGTGGTCTACGATCGCAAAAAAGTGGTCTACAACCACAAAAGGATGGTCTGCAAGACCTCTCCCTCCCTCCAGGGAAGAGAAAACAAGGTTCGATCCACAAACCGAGCCAATGCACAAAGAGTTCAGAGGCTCGGAGGCAAGGCTCTCAGCCAAAACTCCGGAAACTCGAAACGAGCTCAAACATGCATGATCACCAAGCGCTCAATCGATTACGTCTGAGACTTAAGGTCGGTCAAAAATGGGGTGTCTACAGAACCCTTCCCAGGTTGATTATTTTTTTATTTGAGATCCATGAAAGAGGTCCACAAAAGAGTGTGTGGAAGCCATGCAGGGGGCAGATCTCTTGCCCATAGAGCCATAACCCAGGGGTATTGGTGGCCATATATACAAAAAATGTAGAAACTTATGTCAAGAAGTGTGACAACTGCCAGAGGTTTATACCCTTAATACACCAGCTAGTTGGGAATTTGAATTCGGTCTCCAACCATTGGCCATTGACCCAATGGAACATGGATCTTATAGGACAATTGGCCAAGGTAATTGGACTGAGGAAGGCTAGTGGCCACACATAATTTCACAAAATAGGTGGTGGCTGAACCATTAGCCAAAATCCGAGATATGGATGTTAGAAACTTCATCTAGAAAAACATCATCACTATATTTAGAATCCCAAGAACTGTCGTGGCAGACAATGGCACTCAGTTTGACAGCAAGATGATCAAGAAATTTTGCGCCAACTACAAGATCAAGAATTACTACTCAACGCTGAGTTTTCCTCAAAGCAATGGCTAATCTGAGACGTCAAATAAAACTATCCTAGATGGAATAAAGAAGAGGTTGCAAGCTGCCATGGGCAAGTGGATTGAAGAGCTGCCCAATGTCCTATAGGCATATTGCATAACGTCGAGAAAATCAACTGGAGAGTCACCTTTTGCCATGGCCTATGGCATTGAGGCTGTTACACCATTGGAGATCGTCATTCCCGAAGTCAGAACTCAAGCAATGGAGAATGGCACAAATGAGGTTTTTCTAGCCCGAGATCTTGATTTGATAGAAGAAATAAGAGATTAAGTAGCAATTCGGCTAGGGGCATACCAGCAAAGGTTGGCCAGAGCTTGTAACAAGAAGGTGAATCCCAGAGAATTCCAAGTGGGAAACCTTATCTTGAGGAAAGTTGTCGTCAACAAGAAAGATTCTAGGGAGGAAGGTCCATATAGAATCATCTCAGTTGCCAGAAACAGGGCATATCGGCTAGAAGATAGTGATGACAAGGAATTGCCGAGACTGTGGAATATTAGTAACTTGAAGTTTTTCTTTCACTAGTTTTCTTTATTCTTCTTCTTTTCAATGTACTTTAGAAAATGATTAGCCGAAGTATTGATTAATAAAATACTAGTTTGAATATGTTCTTGCAAATTGTTATTTGTATAAAATCTTGCCGATGTGATGTTCCAACGAAGAACAAGACGTTTAACTTAGGCTTTCCACAATGGCAAAGCTAAACTAAGTTAAAGAATAAAACTTGCTATGATGTCGGACAATCGACTTGGCTAGTTTGTATGAAAAGCCAAAGTAGGTAATACTGTCGGTGCACTAAGGTTGAGCCTTAAATGTTTTGTTTAGACGAGCTACATGATGACATAGGTCATAGTTGTCTAAGTTGAACTTGGGCAAGACGATGATGCGAGATCCTTAATGTGAATATAAGCGGGAACCTATATTCACATTAGGGGGCATGGAGCCAAGATAATTTGCATTTAGACCAATGACTTAATGAGAATATAAGTGGGAACTTACATTCACATTAGAGGGCACAGAGCCAAGATGAATTGCATCTGGATTAGATTTAAAGTATGATTTGAAAATAGAAAATTTTCAAATGTGTTACCCAGTTGAAAAGGCCTCACCCGAGATAAAGTTACCCGAAGAAACTATGTTCCCTGAGATGGCCTCGCCCAAGGTAGATGGGCTGGCCGAGATGAGTTATCAAAGATATTATACTTAGAAATATTTGAAGACCAACACAAGTAAAGGTATACATTCAAGACATAAAGTAAAAGGAGACAAGCATTCAACACTTGGAAAAATAGTGACTTTCATTCATTCAGAGTTGTTGATTACAAAAGAAGGCACTTCAGCCTTATGAAGATATAAACTAAAATATAGTTCATTACATAAGATGAAACAGAAGGAAAGGAAAAAATCCTAAGCGCTAAGTGTTAGGTCTTTAGCAGTAGCCTCAAACTGTGCTACCTCAGTTGTTGGCGATGTGTCACCCTTGGTAGATAGTGCTCCAGCTTTTCTAGCCTCAGAGTCGGCTACAACCTCTTTATCAATTTCCTTTATGGTATCCTTAATGGCTTTGTCAAGTTTAGATGTATCAGCCTTCTTGGAGACCTCGTCTTTGTCTGCCCCAGTCAGGTCTAGGATCTGATCGTTCAGGGTTAGTGACTTGGCCCTTACAGCAGAGTTGGTGGTGTTGACTTCGTCCTTTTCTTCTTCCTCTTCCTCCTTGAATTAGGCAAGGAAATAAGGGAAAGGTAGTTGCAAGTTGTTCAGATCCTAGAGTGGAGAGTTATCAGGGATGTTTATCTTTGTTAGCAGGGCAACCGAGCTAAGTTGATAGCCCTTGTTGTAGGCTAGGCTCAGTTGCTTCTTGTATTGTTTTTGGACATCGGCCTACCCTTACTCATAGGCCATTTTATTAGCCTCTTGGATCTCATTGTCTTTCCTGGCCTTGACCTTGGCTAGCTGCTGAATGACATAAAAGGCCCTCTCCTTAGCAGCCTTTGCCGCAGCCTCGGCCTTGTCAACTGCCTGCTTGGTAATCCTAGCCTTGTCCATGTGTTTTCTCACCAGTTCCTTAGACCGGTTCAGCTTGTGGAGATAGTCAACTAATTCTTGGGTCTTTTTGATGTGATCACTTTTCTGCAGCTCGGCCCTCTGCTCAAAGACATGCACATACTAGATTATTTGTAGAAAGAACAAAGTATTAGATAGGTAGAAATAAAATACAAGTGTGGAGTACTGGAATTACAAAAGTAAAATACTTACCATGACTGAGTTTCGCATCATCATTATGAAGTGTTCCTATTCATTGAGTTCGACTATGTTGGCTATGTCGTTGGGCAAAAGCAGCGCCGTGGCGAGGGCAATAGTGACCTTGAGGTCCTTTTGGGCGCTATCTCTAACCTTTAGCGTCCTGTTGTCGACCATGATTGCTGAACACTAAGTGTCGTCATCGGTGATATTGGGGCCGAAATTGTGAAACCTCTTGGCCATTGGGGTATCAATCGACTCAGATGTTTGCTTTTTCTGGGCCGCCTCCATTTTGGAGATTTGGCTGGAGTCTTCCAGATCTTTCTTCTCAGAAGGAGTGACTGTGGTCTTGGCCTTGGCATTGGCCTTTTTTATCCTCTTCGGCTTCTCCACTATTTAGGGATAATGAGAGGAATGGACAATAATGACATTAGGGATGCCAGCAAGCAGGTCATTGGTGATCGTAGGTTTTCAGCCCATTTCCTCTGAAGTGGTGGCGACAGTGACTTATGTCCTAAGTTTGATAGCTCATAGAGCTATAAGGGGTTCTCAGGGTCATACACCAGTAAGTCTAAACCTCGACGTCTCTTGCTCCTAGACCTGGAAACTAGAGCATTAGAAGGTCGGCAACGTTGTCACTGTTAGGATGGAGGAACTACTTGAGCCAATGTGGATGACTGTTTAGCTGGGTGCGAGGTGGAGCCCTAATCTGGATGGGTTGATGATGATGGAGTTGTTGCTGAATATGGGGTTTTACTTCGACTCTTTGATAAGACGTTGGGTAAAGAAGACTTGTAGGTAGGGATGTAGTTGAGGAGGATGGAGGCTTCTTTTTTGTTTTAGGGAATGGTCAAGGAGCTTTCGTATCTCAGCCTGAGCAGAGGAATTTTTTTTTACTGCCTTGTTAGGTTGTTCTAGAGCTGCAAAGTATGGAGAGAGGATTTAGAAATTCCTCACCAACACCCTTATTGAAGTATGGGAAGTCGGCAATGACCTTGTAAGTGGTAAATCTTGGCTTCAAGTAGTACGTGATGCCATGTGTGGCGGTAAGTTTGCACACGGTATAGAAATATTGAATGTTGTTTAGGGCTATCCTAGCGTTATGTCGGCTAGCTAGCTCGGCTATGCCGTTGACTATCCTAAAGGCGTTGATGGCCAACTGCATTAGGGTAAGTTTGTAAAAGGCAAGGAACTCTGTAGACACTCCATTTTTGACCGCCCTTAAGACGTGGGCTCCTCATAGTAAACACTCAACGATGAATTAGAACGGTGTACAATCGTTAAATTTCTTTAACAAAAGGCTTCGGGTTTCTAACTTCAGAGCCTAAACCTTGCACTTCCTTTGAATCAAAACCTAATTTTTTCTAGCCTGACCAATTAGAGGCCTGTTGGCTAACAGGTGGTCGGCAAGCCATTTTTTAGTGGCCGATCGTCCTCCTTCTTGACCGACTAGCCATGTCCAATGGCAAACAGATATTTGCTACCAGCTGTCCCCCTCATGCGTATGCCTTGCACCAGCTGGCTCAATACAGATATTTTCGATTGAGAAACCTATTTTTTTATAAATAGATGACCACCCCTCTTGATTTTAGGTTAGAAAATTTACCAAGAGTCAAAAACTTGCCCAACACTCTCCCTCTCTATCTTGTAATATACATACACCATGCATGCACTTCCTAAACCCAAAATTTGAGGCTTCTTGCTGAGATTATTGAGACAAAATTTCAGCTCTCAAGGGTGAACACTTTGTGGTTTGTGAACCAAAAAGTATCTTCTCTTCAAAGGTATAACTTTTCCTCGTTAAAACTACAATTCTCTCATCTTTTTCTTGGTGTTTATACTCTGTTTGGATTATTTTTATGGGCTGAAACTTATGATTTAAAAGCTACCAGAGGTAGAGGGGTTAACCAGCATTCCTTGAACCTTATTCCCTAGCTTATATCCTTGTGTTTCCCATTTGTTTCTCAACTTTTAGCTACTATTTTTCAATGTTTTCAAAGCCTAAAACATGTGATTTTAGGTCCAAAAAGTGGAGGGGTTAGCCACCCTTACTTAAGCTTGCTTACTAGCTTTGTTTTGTTTTTTTTTTTTAGCTTTTCAAACTGATTTTTTTAGCACTGTTTTTTGTGTGTGTGTGTGTGTGTGTGTGGCTATTTTAGTGTGTTTACTTATTTTATGCTTTGAGTATCATGATTATATTGTTGTAAGTCCTTATAGATTTGGTGATTTAGGCCATAGACACCAATCTATTGGAATTGATAGCTCTTATTCCATAGTTTTCATACATATAATCACTTGTAATATTCATCTCTGCAATCTCCGTCCTTTCTTGGTTTTCTTTGTTTAAGAGCTATTTCAAACAATTGATTGTTGTTTAAGGCATGAGAAAGAGACCTTCCATGCTTGATGGTTTAACCTTTTCAGAGGTTCATTACCAGGGCATTACATCTCTCTCAAGCTAAGCATAACTTCTTGTTTGACACTTCTCTTTATTGGTGGACAAAATTTTTACTTTTGGACAAAATAAATAAAGAATAGCAATGTAATAAAATTGGACTAAAAGTGGTAAACAAGAGTAATAACATTTGTTTGGGTTCAATAGGACGTTGTATTGAACCTATTGTGTCTTGAGTTATTACATACTCTTTAGTGATGTTAATGATTCGAGAAGCAATGTCTACTACTTCCCTTGAGGTAACTCCATGATAGGGAGATGATTTTTGTTGGTCTTAGTTTCCATTTATTGAGACTTTGTCCTATCAGTTCATAGACCATCATGCAACAACTTTGCAATAATTGATGGTTTATGCATCGAGTCTACTCCTCCCTTGATCAGTTTCATGATAGGGAGAGGCAGAAAGGACAAACATCTCCTGGAAACACTCTGCTTTTGCTTTGTTTCATGTCTGTGGCAACAGGGTAGTACCTAAAAACAGTGGCAAGGTCAGCCGGCCACCCTACTTTGTATAGTGCTTTTTTTTAATGGCAAAACAAAGTAGAAGTTGGGGCAAAAACAAAATAATTTTTTGACTGCAAACAAAATAGATTCTGGCAGCAAAATAGAGAGGTTTCCGGGTGGACATTCTCATTTGTGTGCATGTGACGCTTTATTTCCCGTGGTCCTTTAAAATTAATGCTTTAATAATAGTATGTTTAAATTCATTAGATTCGTTCGAAATTGTAATAGCTAGTTAAATTAGCTTATTCATTTATTTGATGTTGTAATAATTAGGTTAAGTAGAACATTCATTCTTTCTCGATTTTATTTACTTGTAATATTATGTGTATCTTCCAACCCCCATTCTTTCTCGGTTTTATTTACTTGCTTACAATGGATCATATGTAGTATCATATCTTGGTTTCATGCTATTACCATGACTTGTATCCATTTTTGCATGCATTAGGTTCGATTCATCACTCTAACTTAAATTGTCATTTCCTACTTACTTGAATACATGCACTAAACGCATGCTTTGTGTTGAGCCATATATCATTTTAAGAAACTGAACCTAGTAGTTGCATTTGTATGTGTTGTATTAGTCACTTGCATATTAGAACATGCATTTTCTATCTATTTTCTCCTATTCTGGCTTGTCTCTGTTGAGTACTAGGTGAGCATTTTTACTTTAGCATATTGCATGTATGTTAGTGTTTCCATATCAAGCATATTACTATGAGGCTAAGTGCTTATTTGATATATCTCTTTGAATGCTTGTGGATGGAGGATATTTTGTTTTAAATTGGGATGATTATGATAATTGTATATACGGACTCATTTATTTTCTTTGAGTTGCATATTTCAAACTCTTTCAAAATTCGCATGAAATCAAAGCATTCCAAATTGAGCAACATAGTCTATATTTGTTTGACTTCACATGGTAAAGTCAGCATTAATAAATCGGAACATAAGCATATAATGTTAACAAAAATCACATCATGATTAGTAGAAATCGATTATTGATTGGGTAAGTGGGGTGCTCAATTTATGACATTTCCCTCTCATACCTAAGTTCTTGAACCGAAACACTTTGGTGATGACGGACAAATGGCCTTTGATACGAGTCACGGGTTTCCTAAATTTTTCAAAAATATTTAAGTGGCGACTTTGAAATCTAACAATGCAATCCATTTTTGGCATCTCCGATAATAAATGGATTTTCAAAAACGATTTATCGAATTTAGATTCATTTGTGTTCTTTCTATTTCACATTGCACTTGTGAAACCATATTCAGAACTATGAGAGTCCAAACTGTAGGGCTATCGTATCCGAGGAAACTAAACCTCTCCGAGGAGTACAAAAAGCATGCTAAAGTTTCTGGCGACTCTGTTGGGGATAATTAGAGAACTTGACTTGAACTTCATGATGTGAAATTTTATTTACATATATATGTTCACTGTATTTGCATTTACATTGTTACTCTAAGTCACTATGTTTTCTATCTGTTATTCTTGGACGGCTTGCCGAAGGCTTGCCTAAAAAGCTTGCCAAAAGGCTGGCTGGTCGTAGGCTCTGCCATGTTGGAAACACAACCCTTGGATCTAGATTATCATTATACCGTCTGATCCTCCTTTCACTTTTCGGTGTTAGGTGTGAGTAGTATATTAGGTAATCTTGCGGAGGTACCCCTTTTTTGACCATTCGGCCTAGCTGCATATAGTAAAGCCATAGTGACCGTTCTAACTTAGGACAGGATGTTCACCAATATATAGGATTTTTTGAAACTACTCGCTTGAAGTAGTGAAACCCTAGATCATGTCAAAATCTAAGGTAGGGTAACCCTACCTCCTCATAGGGTGTTTTGGCTCTCTTTACTTGGTATGTGCTTTACAGTGAAACTGTACAAGATCGCACCATATCAGTGGAACAGTTGATATCAGTTTGTTGGGCGAGAATTCAGTGGGAAGTACAGTCTTTCTGCTGTGATCATAAACTGGTGCAAATTAGGCCGAAGTGCTGTCTGATTTTTTTTTATTATTTTTCTTTTTCTTTTTTTTTATATTTCTTTTGCTAGGTAGTTTTACAATCATAGCTTCAGAAAGACCTAATATCCCCCAAGTTTTGTGGACTCGGTCTGGTAGACTTTGCAAAATCCGAGATCTAGTTGATGGTCAGCCAGTGTTAGGCTTTCTTCCACTAGTTGGTCGGTGGAGAAAAACTAGTCAGTTTTCACCAGTACAGAATACTCCGCAGTCACCTGTCTGTTTTCACCTAAGCTCACCAATAGCTAATTCTCCCAGACCCACAATGGGACACAGTAGTCCAGAAGGGGTTGCGGCTATGATGGCAGCTTTTCATAGAACAATGGATACACTGAATCAAAGAATTGCCGCCCTGGATGAAACTATTGTTAAAATGCGACGCCCATCTGCGGTATTAGGATCTACTGTACACCCAGTCCCAGCTACCCAACCAAATCTTGATCCACCTCCACCAGTTGAAAACCCTTAAGTCCCGGATCCCCAAGAGATGTTAGCACAGGCTCAAGCTTTCAGGCCTTTGGCACAGCCCCACGGGGGACTCATTCCCTTCGACATGACTGATATTGATCCGACTATGATAAAAATTACCAAGCTAGAGAAGGCACTCAAAAAATCTCAAGGCTTCAATTCCATTTCAGATATTGAAGGCGGTTATACCAAGGCCTCTGTAAGATTGCTGAAAAAGTTCAAGATGCCTCACTTCGATAGATTTGATGGTAGCGGAGATCCTATTGTTCATGTTCATCTTTTCTTGGATGTTCAAAGGCCAATGGGCCTGACTTAGGCTTAGAAATTGTCATTGTTCGGCAGAACCTTATCGGACGTGGTAGCTATCTGGTACGCCAAACTAGAGGACTCGACTAAACGAAATTGGGAAGAACTATCTGAGGGGTTTGTTAATCAATACTCATACAACACTTGGATAGAAGTAACAATCAGCGAGTTGGAAGCGACCACTTAGAATCCCATGGAACCCTTCATCGACTTTGTTGCAAGATGGAGGGCAAAGGCAGCCAGAATCATGAATAGGCCCTCAGAAAGGGAACAAGTCCAGTTGGTAGTTCAGAATCTCGAACCAGATATGTTACAAACAATGATAGTAGCGCCATTGTATACATTTGCCGCTTTGCATGAGTTAGGGGTTCAAATTGAAAGCGCGTTTAAGAAGGGCATCATTTAGAGAACAAGTGAGCCAGCAAAGAATCCATTTACCTGGAGAACCAATGCTAGCAATAGCACTATTCCTAGGTCTGCTGAGATCAGTACCGTCGCGACAACGTCCAAAATAGCCGATCCCTTCATCGGTGCAACTTCACAACCTACTTGTCCAGCCCAAAACCAATATAGAACCTTTACCCCCCTTCACATGAGCCTTGTCCGTGCTCTTAAACTTCTAATGGAAAAGGGGCACCTTAAGCCCCTTGACCCTCGACCTCTCCCTGACCCACTCCTTGCCAAACACAATCCCACCCAATACTGCATTTTCCATCAATAGCATGGTCACCCTATTGATCGTTGCTATCACCTTTGTCATGAGATCCAGGATCTCATCGATAATAAAATCATAGACCCACCCTCCAAACCAAGTGTGACCACTAACCCGCTCCCCATCCATAACCAAGTTTCCCTACCCAGAAATATCAACTTTATCCATACACTACCACCCACCTTCAACCCCATCGTATATATCACCCCATTCCTAAAAGCACGAATATGTGCATGATGGATATAACACCCAAAATCCAATCAGGGCCTGCGGTGACAGAAGTGGAAGAGAAGAGGAATTCACTAGAAGTAGGGATGTCTAACACCCAAGTTGTGGAGAAAAGGCCCTTACTTGCAGAAGAGTATGACCCCAGTAAGTAAATTGTGGCTTCGAATCAACCAAAGCTTGTAACCACACTGCCAGATTCGTTCAGCATCAACGCCATTAGAGAAAATAAGCCTAGGCAAAATCTTAATGACTGGTCTGAACAAGGTCTCGATGACCTGGTAAAAATAGAGGAGGATCTAGAGAACCTCTATTTCTTTGAGGAAGTGGATGTGGGAAGCGTTCAGATAGGGTGGTGGGATCCAATCCAGCCTAAATTTAGCCAAAGGTGGTTGAGTAGCGAAAAAGAATCCGATACGGAGGAGCAGAAGAATCCGAAAAGAGAGGAAGTTGGTAAGAATAGCAAGGCTAAGGCCATGCCTATGACTGACAATGAGCGAGAGTTGGAGCAGTTCCAATGAGAGAGGATAGAGGAAATACAGAGAAAGATAGCTCGGGAGCAAGAAAAAGTGAAGAGAAAAGAAGAGGCTGAATCAAAAGCGGATGATCTCCAAACCACAGAAAAGCCCAAATGGAAATCCGATGACCGGAAAATGATGCCAAGGAAGCTCAGGCAATATCAAGATGCAGAGATAGAATCAGCTATAGAAGAAGAGTGGTGCGCCGACGGAGGGTGCGATGTGAATATGATCCAGGTGGAGTCTGATAATAACCTAGCTATGACTACAGGGGAATGGCGGGAGGACAGTGATCTGAGCCTTTCATACACTGATGAGTGGAAAATTGGTATCCCTAATAATACATGATACGTAGATGAAATTAACCACATAACCAGAAGTGGTCGTTATTTCAAACCCCTATCCCTAGATCAAGCAGAACCCTCTGAGAAAGAGGCTGAGAAATCGAAGGAGAAAGACATAAAAGAAGACCTGGTATTAAGGCAACTTAAAAAAGATCCAAGTAGATATATCAATTTGGGGGCTACTGATGGCTTAGGAGCATAGACAAGCATTGCTAGATGCATTAAACAAGACTAAGCTACCTATAGACACCACCACTGACCAACTGGTGTCTTTGGTCACATCTGAAGATGTTACTCCAAAGTTGTCTTTTACAGACAAAGAGCAACCACCTAAAGGGCCAACCACACCAAACCCTTGTATGTGACTTTGGAGAGCTGGAAGAAATGGATCCTGGTAGTACTAGTGGACACCGGGTCGGCAATTAATGTATGCCTGGCAAAGACTGCTTACGCCATAGGCTTGAAGCCAGTTGACCTCACGTCTACAATTCAAGCTGTTCGAGCCTACGACAATACCAGCCGTGATGTCATGGGGACTTTCAAGAGCCAAATACTGATTGGCCCGTCCAAGCATGAGGTTGAATTCCATGTGATAGACATGCCAACAACCTTCAATCTATTCTTAGGAAGGCCTTGGTTGCACCAGATGGGGGTAGTTTCATCAACGGTTCACTAATCGGTGAAATATCCATTCAAGGATGGGATTGCTACTATTTATGGCAATTCTTCGATCCACCCTCCCCCAGGAACCACCACGCCCTTATTAGAAATACTGCATGGAGAAGAGGATGTGTTCCTCTCTGGTTTCTCTTTGGTAGAGGCCGGGCTGGTACAATCTATCATGGAAAAAGATAACAGGATTTATGTGCACGCCTAATCCATCTATATGATGAGTAAGTAAGGACACTTTCTCAGATCGAGGCTGGGTATAAGCGGAAGGCAAGAAAATACTATTGCCAAGGAAATAAGCCATAACCTTTATGCTTTTGGGTTGAGATACAAACCAATCGCAGAAGACTGGAAGAGGAAGGGGGATGAATTGAAGGAGTGAGTTAAAGTAAAAAGGGCCAAGAGGCAATATGAATTGGTCCACAAGCTGATCAAGGGGACCCTAAACGGACGCTTTGTCTTCCAAGAAAAAGATTTCCCTTTCTGTGGATTTCTGGAGCCATGGATTAAACAGGAAACCAAGATAAGACACTCGGGATTTGAGATCTTCTTTGATCACCAACTGTCAAACAACGAAGAGGAGGAGGAGCAGATTGACCCGAGTGTCGGTACAAGACAAGGCAGAAATGCCAACTCAGATAGCGATGAAGATGAGCTGTTAGGGATGGCACTAGTTGACCTACAGACAAACTCCAATACTAGGGCTAAGTTCGTTAACTTGGAGGATAGTTTTACTATCTCTATGATTGGGGATAAACCAACAATAGATTACTTTGGTCTCATCGTGGATGCAGCTGAGGCTCCACGCCTGGTTTGACAACTCGAGAGGGGCTCTAGTGACAGTTCTGAACTGGATGATGAGCCTGAATCTGATTCCACGAGTCTGTTGAGTCGGAATCAGATTTGAGTCCTTCTGAGGAATCTGAGTTTGGCACATCCGGGGTTGGTAACCCAGGTACCAAGGTCCTATCTAGGTCCTCTTTTGCATTTTCTTTTGAGTCAGTTATACACGAAGAGCTAGAACTTCTGAATGAGAATACTTGTAGATTCTGTTTAGTTCACTGTGCCATTAATTTATTGCATTGACCAAGATTTTCAAAATTTTAATGAAAACGAAGGGAAGAAATTCCTCAGGCTTTGAAAAACTTGATTGACCAAGAGGATAAGAGGCGTGCTAAGCCCTGCATAGATGAAATCAATGCAATTAATGTGGGTATTGAGAAGGATCCCCGCTTAGTCTAGATCAGGTCCACGTTGTCTTCGGAGGAACGCGAGTGTTCAATCACTTTATTAAAAGATTTCAAACATGTTTTCACATGGTCCTACGAAGACATGCTTGGCATCGATCCGGAGATTGTACAACATCAGATCCCTCTTGACCTCGAGGCCCAACCTGTCAAGCAGAAACTCCACCGAATTCGTCCAAATTGGACACTAAAGATTAAAGAAGAGGTCACCAAGTAGATCGATGTAGGGCTTCTGCTGGTATTTGAATATCAAAATTGGTTGGCCAATATCGTTCCGGTTCTGAAGAAGGATGGCAGAATTAGAGTCTGCATTGACTTTTGAGATCTGAATAGAGCTAGTTCAAAAGACTACTTTCCACTGCCGCACGTCGACGAATTGGTAGACTTCACTGTCGGCCATCCATTACTATCGTTCATGTATGGGTTTTCTGGGTATAATCAGATTCTGATTGCACCTAAAGACAGAGAGAAGACCACATTCAGTACACTGTAGGGTACATACTGCTACAACCACCATTTTGCATGACATGATCCATATGGAAGTCGAGGTGTATGTGGATGACATGATTGTGAAATCCAAACAATGGAAACATTTCAAACAATTTTTTTGTCTCCAAAATTCATGCTTCGGCTTTCAGTGGCTCAAGACCTCCCTTGAACGTTGGTGGCTTCATTTTATTGAACTTTTGTGTTAGGGTTATGATGTCATCATTGTTGGTTGGTTCAACTTGTACCCTGTGGTGAAGGAGAAGGTGGAGCTTGTTGATTCTGCTATTGTTGTCCTAGAGATTTAGTCAATAATTCAACCATTCTTTCCAATCGTGCAATTCTCGCAACTAATGATTTAGTTACATCTACATTTCTTGTATTCTCCATTGAGCTATATAAAATATAGTAATAATAAACATAGGCAAATAATTTTCAATTTCACATTCTTTTATCACATATACACATAATAATTCCAAACACACTCACACATGCAATTATAAAGTCCTAATTTCTTCTCTAGGATACCCTATAGCTCATTTAGACATGTGTGTACGGTAGAACTTGTGCTCTGATACCACTCTGTCACCACTCAAACCCGCCCCTATAGGTTTAACATCGTAACCGGCCAGTAATTCGTGATTACCAAAGGCCTACTTGAAAATAATGCCAATAACACAATAAAAAGGGTTGGCGGAAGCCAATTCAATAATAGAAAATAACGTCCAATGAGCTGTGGGGACTTAAATGTACAAACCCACTTTCAAAGATTTATGTATGCGTAACACTTAAGTCCATAAACACTTATATACAAAATGAAAAACAAGTTAGGGAATTAAATCCCATAATCAAAACAATACAAACAAAAGTTATAGACCATTCTTGCCACTAGATTGATTTCAAGAGGGTGAATCTGAACCACCCAAAAAGCCTTGACACGTGTTGGCTTGGAACCACGCAGTGAGGCGCAATAGTTGGCTTGACAAAAAGGGAGTTTGGGTTGGCGTCACTAACTCTGATCTGGTGCTCGATCACCTATATACGTATATTAAATAGTGAGCTAGAGCCCAGAGAATAATCCCAATATAAAGATTCACAGCTTATATAAGCAAAACAATGTTCAAAATATTTTCTGGATACTCGTACTAATGAATAAAGTTGCATAAACCTTCAGTAAACTTTCCATAGATCAACACATAGCACAGTACGTTGTCAAAAGCATTACTAGACCTTTAGCAAAATACTATACAAAACGTTCATGACGAAATGAAATATTTATCAAACATATACATTCATAAGTCATAAAGTTTTTCATACCATTCAATGTCACTTTCATTTTGTGATATAATCCAATAGTACTGGTTAGCAAATTAGCAAAATGTCCACAATGGAATGAGAACATAGGCATAACGATCGCAACGGATCGACATATACATAACGATTGCAACGGATCGACTTAGATATAACAATCGCAATAGATTAGCATATACATAACGATCGCAACAGATTGACTTAGACATAACAGCCGCAATGGGTCGACATAGACATAACGACCACTAGGGATCGACATAAACATAACGGAAGTTAAAACTTGTCATTTATAACAAAATGTTTACAACGGTCCAAAAACGTATACAAAACATCGTTTATGGATCATAGACAAAACAGTGGTTACTGAATGATCAAACATATTTTCTTATTAGTTGTTCAAAGGGAATTCATTCACTCCTTAGTGAATTTCCTTTTCAAGAAACAAATCACATTGTACACAATCCGGTATTTCAAAGCATGACTTTTAATTTTAAAGGACTTATTTGTAAACTTTGTTATATTTCATAACTCTTCATCTAGCAAAACTAATTTCAAAATAATTCATACAAAAATACCATTACAAAGAGACTACTTACCTCGAGTAGGTTGGTGTCCTTGCACAACGTTCAAACCTACATATCACATATACCAAACACGTTGGACCACATTGTTCTAATCACATACTTTATCTTCTCATTTTGATTCAATTATACATGTTGTTTCTTTACATATCAATACCTTAATGAGTCATAATTCATGCTTAGAAATACTCAGAAGAAGACAAAAGCAAAGATGTAAACATATAACAACATGTCAAAATATGTTGAAAAGGCTTGGGCACTCGAGCGGGCCCCTTGGGTGCTCGAGTGGACATGTGCAAAATGCGAACTCAATGCTTTCAATTCTTCACCTTTATGCTGATATGAATTCTTAACATTAATTTACACCCAAAAACTCTCAATTAAACATGATTTGCTATAAATTTATACTATGCATGTCATGTTTATGAACTACTTGATTCAAATCCAACCATACAAACTCATGTAGGTGTCCTACTTCAATTTACATCACAATACATTCTTAATCATGCATGATTGTTTCTCAATTAAGCTTATTTTCAAGAAGATATGAATGTAGATGTCTTAAATTCAAGAATTTAAGAAATTCCTGCCTTATCTTGTTGAATTATGAAGCTTTAAGATTGCTCTTCAAAGTCTTCCTTAAGCTCTCTAAAAAAACTCTTTTCCACAAGTTGTATCTGTCTCTCTCTACAAAGCCCACTAATTCCCTCATAATTTGAGCTCAAGAGTATGAGCTATTATATATATCTATAGGCTCAATCAATTTATTTAATTAATCAAAGCTTAAGTAAAATAATTATAACTTAATTGAATTTAATCTACTTACTTTGATCTGAATCAATTTTTTAATTAAATTTCAAAATAGATTCTAAAAATTACACTAATCACAATAAAGTAATTAATTTCGGTTTCTATCGCCTTTACGACCCTCAATTTACAATAATCCATTTCAAATTACTTCATTCCTTCCTAATTTCTTGGTTTTTCCAAAACTAGGTTCAAGCTTCAAAATGGAGTTTGCCTTGCATTAATCCATTCCATAAATTTGTAAACATTTTAGGAAATTCAAATACATAATTATTCTCTAGTCTCTTGCACAAATCTCATGATTTTTTCATAAATGGGTCTCAAATGTTCATGCATGCAAAGATTAGTTTCAAACTCACATCACAACATGGGCTTTCAAAACATGAGATTAGACTTCAAAACTCTTTAAATCAGGGATGCATGTAAGAGTAAACTCTGAAATTCAACATAGATTACATATTCATGCTCACAAATGGTGATTCAACACACACACACACACACATATATATATATACAAAATTTCCATATTCATCATCTTCAAGCTAGTTCATGCAATTACTCCCAAAATCCCTTTAATTCCATGGATTAGATGATACAAAATGAAAAGATAAATATATACCCAGAGTTTAATTTCAGATTAGGAGATGAATCTCCCTAACTCTCTTCTTCTTCCACTCGAGCTCCTCCCTCTCTCTCTCCCTCTCTCTCTCTCTCTCTCTCTCTCACTACACTAAATTATACATACAAATCTGGTTACTCAGTACACCCACTAGATTGCTCAGCATACCCACACCTACACAAATTTCTCTACACACACCCAGATTCTCAGCACACCCACCAGAAAATAATCTCCTACACTCAACATCACTAAATGTCCCAATACATACCACACTTAATTAAATCTTGAATTATAAATACGACACTTCTACTTTTTATTTTATTTTATTCACTAATTAATTTTTCTAAGGCTTTAATTAATTCCTAATTTTATTTAAGTTAAAGTAAGTTATATTCACTCAAATTAAATTACTCCTCGTCAAATTATGATCTCAATTACACTAAATTTAATTATATAAGTGTGAATTAGGCTCTAATTGCATATCCAATAATTTAATTCTAGCATGTTAAAATTTACGAATCATACAGGTTTATTTCTCATTTTAACCTATCTGTTATCAATAACACAATTCAATAAATCACATGACAATCAATAACACTTAAATATATCTCTTTCGAACATGTCAAGTAGTACCTTTAGAATCCACTTGTATTGTCACCGCCAAAGCTGGAGAAGCCACTGATCTCTCTCTCTCTCTCTCTCTCTCTCTCTCTCACTACACTAAATTATACATACAAATCTGGTTTCTCAGTACACCCACTAGATTGCTCAGCATACCCACACCTACACAAATTTCTCTACACACACCCAGATTCTCAGCACACCCACCAGAAAATAATCTCCTACACTCAACATCACTAAATGTCCCAATACATACCACACTTAATTAAATCTTGAATTATAAATACGACACTTCTACTTTTTATTTTATTTTATTCACTAATTAATTTTTCTAAGGCTTTAATTAATTCCTAATTTTATTTAAGTTAAAGTAAGTTATATTCACTCAAATTAAATTACTCCTCGTCAAATTATGATCTCAATTACACTAAATTTAATTATATAAGTGTGAATTAGGCTCTAATTGCCTATCCAATAATTTAATTCTAGCCTGTTAAAATTTACGAATCAGACAAGTTTATTTCTCATTCTAATCTATCTATTCTCAATAACACAATTCAATAAATCACATGACAATCAATAACACTTAAATACATCTCTTTCGAACATGTCAAGTAGTACCTTTAGAATCCACTTGTATTGTCACCGCCAAAGCTGGAGAAGCCACTGATTAAGTATCTGTCCGTGACAGATTCAACCATGGGATGTCTACTAGCTCAAGACTCAGAAGCTAAAATGGAGAAGGCCATCTACTATTTGAGCAAGAAGATGCTAGATTGCTACACTCCTTTGGAGAATGCTTGCTTGGCTTTAGTTTGGGAACCTAGGAAGTTGAGACACTACCTGTTAGCGTACTCCGTAATTCTGGTTTCAAGATTAAATCCCATCAAATATCTCTTTGAGAAACCAACACTTACAGGTAGGCTAGCTCGTTGGTTGCTTCTTCTCTCCGAGTTTGACCTTAAGTATGTTACTCACAAGTCTAATAAAGAGAGAGCAGTAGTAGAATTTTTGGCAGAGCACCCAGTGGAAGGGGATGAAGCAGTAGAGTACCTATTCCCAGATGTGGAGATTCTACTGGTAGAAGAGCAAACATGGACAATGTACTTTAACGGAGCAACTAATTAATATAGTTATGGGATATGTGTGTTTCTCATAGCACCTGATGATTCCCATATGCCCCTGGTTTTCAAACTTTGTTTCAGAGTGTCTAACAATGAAGCAGAATATAAGGAGTGTATCGCTGGATTAAAAACTACCCTAGAGCTAGGGACAATAAGGTTGGACGTCATCGGAGACTTGAACCTGGTTATTTCTTAAGCCAACAGAGGCTGGAAGGTCAAGGAAGAGAAAATGAAGGTTTATCATTAGACCCTGGACATTTTGATTCTAAGGTATGAAAAATTGACATTTACACATCTACTAAGAGAGAACAACCAGTTTGCTGATATGCTGGCAACTCTATCCTGCATGGTAGCAATACAACTCAGGGTTAAGATGCGTCCAATCATCACTGAACTGAAGTATACACTTGCTTATGAGACAATAGTTACAATAGATGAAGTCCAAGACAAGAACCCCTAGTATTACAATAGCTGGAACTTTCTAGAGAAGGATATGTATCCACCAAGGGAAAATGCCAAAGATAAATGAGGAATACGGCATCTGACCATTCAGTTCATCATCTATATAAACAAGTTGTACAAGAGAAGCCATCTAAGAATGCACAAGCTCTACATCAAAAAAGAAGAGTACAAATGTCTCATAGAGGCCAATAAATTTAAGAGTGTAGAGCACACATGAATGGTGTGATGCTGGCTAGAAAGATCCTCATGTAAGATTATTATTGGTCAACTATGGAGAAGGATTGTATTAACTTTGTTCGACGATGTCATAAATCTCAAATTCATGCTAATCACATGAACATTCCGCCATCGAAGCTTTACAACATGACTTCGCCATGGCCTTTCTCAGTCTAGGAAATGATGTCATCGGAGCAGTCTTGCCAAAGGATTCAAATGGACATGAGTTCATCTTAGTGGCGATCGACTATTTTACCAAATGGGTGGAAGCATAGTCTTATTCAGTGTTGAAGGCGTCACATGTGGCCAAGTTTATCAAAAACAACATCATCTATAGGTATGGGGTACTAAATGAGATCATCTCAGACAATGGCTCGCACTTCAAGAAACAGGTGATAGATCTGCTTGAGAAATACAACGCGACTTTTCACAAGTCATCAACATACAAACCAAAGACCAATGGAGATGTTGAAGACGCAAACAAGAATGTCAAAAACATCCTATGGAAGATAGTGGAGACTTACAAGGACTGGCCAGATAAATCACCTTTTGCACTCTGGGGTTATAGAACAGCAATTCGAACATCCATGGGGATGACCCCCTACTCTCTAGTGTATGTGATGGAAGCTGTTTTGCCAATTGAGATTGAAGTACCGTCACAGAGGATCATGGTCAAGTGGTAGATAACAGAGGCGAACTGGTAGCAGAGCAGGTTCAAAAAATTGATATTGTTTGATGAAAGGAGGTTGAAGGCGTTATATCATATCTAAGGGTATCAGCGCAGAATTGCTAGGGCCTTCAATAAGAAAGTCAAATACCGAAATCTCAAAGACGGAGATATGGTGCTCAAAGACAACTGAGCCCCTATCCATGACCCTAGGGGCAAGTTCAGACCAATTGGACTGGTCCTTACATCATCAAGTCTATCTGGTTAGGAGGAGCGATTATCCTTATGGATTTGGATGGCTTGGAGTTCTCACAACCGATCAACATGGACAAGTTGAAGAAATACTATCCTTGAGAGGCTCGCTCGGCTGAAAACCCGAAAGGGTGACCTAGGGAAAAGTTAGAGCATAGAAAATTAGAAATAAAGAAAAATAGAGCTCGCAAGGTCAAAAACCTGAAAGGGTAGCTTTGGAAAAAGTTAGAGCGGAAAAGGAGAGAGTTAATACTCGAGTCAACATTAACCGAACTACGTAAGGTCTGATTCCGATCTTTGAAATACATAGGCAATTTCATCCCGAAGTTCGGCCATAACCATCTCCAACTTAATTGTCCTGTCCATTTGTTTGACCAGTCCATCTTTTTCCATCATCTGTTAGCTTGGTCGTGTTGCCTCCAATTGGTAGAGGAGCTAGTTGCAAGATAAAGCTGTAATGATGGATGCAGTTATGGGTAGTTATGATCTTGTGATTTGGGGCTGTATGTCTTAAGGATTGATTCCAAGTGTGTCAGGTAATGACTGTTTCTGAAAATTGTTTTGAAAAGTTTTAATGAAGTTGATTTTCGCAAAATTTTACCTTTTACAACACAGACCTTTATTTTGGACCAAAAAGGAAAATTTTTAGTGCTCACAACTTTAATTCCATGATTTCAACACAAGTACATTCTCCAACTCTCTGATTAAATCAAAGTTGCTTTTATATCATAAAAACTTGAAAAGAAAAGTCAAAGCAATAAACTAGGGGCACAGATACGTCAGATGCTGGTCCTCTGCCTCCTGTTCCCACTGTCGGAAGTCTTTGCAGCTAAAGATGGCCCAACCTGTCTCTTATCCTCAAGCCAAGCCAAGCATTTGCTAGAGAGGGTGTAGCTAAAGTTAGTAGCAGGGATTAGAAGCTTTCTCGTTGTCCAAGCAGTGAGGTACCAAGACAGGTGCAAAGCACAACCTGGAAATGGAACAGGGTATTCTACCCCCTTATCTGGACAAGTCTGAACCGGAATGGAAAATAGAACACACAGCATGAGGCCAATCAATTGTATACCGGGCTGTCAGGACATGCTGTAGCTCATCTTAGTCAAGTAAGCCAGGGGCAATGTCAACTGCACATCCAGTTGCACCACAGTCCTTCTGTGGGAAAGTCTACTAGCCGTGGGCGAAAAAAGTAACCTCTAGCCGAATACTCGAGGCATGAGTCCACCACCTTCAGCTTATCCATCAACTATACCTGGGAAGGAATGAAAAATAAGAGAGATGTATGTTGAGAGGAAAAAGTAAGGAAAGGGTTTTTGAGAGAAAATAGAGAGTGAGTGCCAAGTGATGTAAGAAATCATAAATAAGAAAGGGTGGAAAACAATACTTGAAGAAGTAGTGGGCTCCCCGAAAATCGAGTAGTCTCTCCCCAATGGAAAGCATCTAAACCCATTAGGGTCTTGGCCAGTACCAAACCTATGCAACGCTTACCCTCCTTGAGGCATTGGGCCACTTTGATCAACCTAATGCTAGCTCCACTGCAACTAGGGGAAAGCAGGAAGTGTACAAGTAAGCATAAGCAAAGGGCATGTTGGCGATAACTTTCCAGAGAAAGTCACCTCTATCTCCAATACCGGAAAATCGATGAATCAAGCCGATTATATCCAACTCCCCGTCACGAGCAAAGGATCGAGCCTTGTGTATAGTAAGTCCACACATCCATTCAATAGCCTGTGCATGGCCAAAACGGGGTTGAGGCATAACCTTCTCATCGCGTTGGGATTTTATTAATGCTTGAAACTCTTTAAGAGTAGGACACATTTCTTGTGCTCCAAAGCGAAACACATGAGTAATTGGGTTCTAACATCGAGCAACGACATGACGGAACGGAAAATAGAGTGAAATATGGCTTAACGGAAAAAGCATGTTTATACCGAAACTGCAAAAATTTACCTTTTCTGTGCCGTCCAAAGTGACTGTCCAATCCTTGAGCCTCTCGGTAAGAAATATCTCTAAAAGATGGTCTTATGTCGAAGAAATGAGCAAGAGAAGACCTTTATAAAGGATAAGGTTGTGTAAGTGGCTAACAACTGTTGTCAGCTGTCCAGCCACATGCCTTGGCCGACCGACCACTTTTCCTGGCCGGCCATCCAAATGTGTTGGCGAGGCGGTTGGTAGTAGTGTTATGTTTAGTCACTCTTTGTTTTTGAGTCGTGTTTTGAATCTTTTGTTTCTAGCAGGTGTAAATAGTTGTATTTAGTTTTTTTTTTTTTATTTTTAAAAACTTTGTTTTTCATTTATTGAGTTGTATTTAGTATTTTAGTCAGTTGAAGGCTCAATATCCGGTTACGAATACCATTCAAATACAAGTCTTTTCAGTTCAATCAATTCTAAGCAAATCTAGTGCCATTCTCGAGACGCAAAATCAAA
Organism: Camellia sinensis; assembly: GCF_004153795.1. Lineage (NCBI taxonomy): Eukaryota > Viridiplantae > Streptophyta > Magnoliopsida > Ericales > Theaceae > Camellia > Camellia sinensis. Next base: position 411,658 of record NW_021027076.1, on the reverse strand, counting down.
CTCCTTTTTATAAAACTTCAGGGTTTAATCCCGATCATAGTTTTTACAAAAGAGAAAATAAAGTGTTTCAAACAAAAAGTAAAGTCCTATCTGAAGCTATACAAAGTGCTAACCTACCAAAGCAAAAAAAAAGAACAAAAAGAACACACAATCAGAGCTAGGCTTGAGACCCTCTTCGTCCTCTTGCGTGGAGGGAACTCAAAGGCACTATCGCTGTTAGCACCACTATCGTCAGAAGAATGAGACTCTAAGTCGTCGTCATCCTCTCTACTCTCAGACCTAGAGGCTGTCTCGGCATCCTCTTCGCTTCCTGATCTAGAGCCAGCCTCATCCTCACACTTGGACCCAGAGTGTCTGCTCACTATCTCCTTGAAGCCGCTAGTCTCATCATTATCTTTACTCAAAACTGGCTCCGAGGAGGAGCAATTCTCCTCTACCTAAGACTCTCTGCTCTTGTCATGACCTAAACCTGCCTTTATAGGTTTAGTGCTGTAACCGACCAATAATCCGAGATTATCAAAGGCCTGCTTAACAATAATAACAATATTACAATATAAAGGGGGCTGACGGAAGCCAATCATTGATAAGATAATGTCCAATGAGTTGTGAAGACTTGAATGGAAATAAACCTTCATATACATAGCCATATTCATAACCATTTATGCCAATAAACACATATATACAAAATGAAATACAAGTTAGGGAATTAATCCCGTCATCAAAAACAGTACCAAAAATAGTCTTAAACATTCTTTCCACTTAGGAAAATTAAAAGGGTGGATTTGAACCACCCAAAAATCCCTATCTTATGTTAGTTCACACCCTCGTAATGAGGCATAATAGCTGGCTTAACAAAACAAGGGTTTGGGTCGACGCCTCTAGCTTTGATCCTGTGCCTGGCCACCTACATATATATAATAAACTGTGAGCTAAAGCCCAATGAATAACAGATGTGTAAAGAGGTTAAGAATGATGTCCTTATAGTCTTTGAAACAATCAATTATCATTAGAACATTTTCAATCAATATCATTTGTCAATCAATCATAATCATATAGGTCATACGTGGTACATCCGATAGCAACAATACAATAGGTCTTATAAAGACGGAACAATCAATTGATATAACAATAGTTCCAAGATTTGGAACTGGTAAAGATCTCTGTAACAATAGCGATATCAATAACAATAACAATAACAATACGTTATGGACGCCACGAAAAGAATTCAAAAGAGGACCATTATTCAATTGATAAAAGGTGACCGTTTAGAAACAATATAATTTATCATTCAGAAAATAAATACAATTTGAACATATCTTTACAACATTGTTACTCACATTGGGCTCCTTGAACACGTACTATAAGGCGCTAAGGATACAACGTTCGACGTAAACAAATAAAGTCAAGCATAACAACTCGATTACATTCGTATCAATAGCCAATTCTGTCAGATTCGGTTATTACTTAGTTGATAACTAATCGTCTTTACTAATTCGGCTCTAAGTTTTCATTTATTCAATCTAATGCACTCATGAGATGCAAATGATTATGAAAACATTTTAAAACCACGTAAACGGAAGCCCAGAAGGTGGAAAAGAGAAACTAAAAGCAAACTGGGTTTGCCCAAAAAGGGCCGCACATGTGGGGGTCCTAGCCACACGTGGGCTGACCACGACTGCACCTGCTACCGCAGGTGCAATTTAAGCAGAATGCACCTTCACACTGCCCTGTTTTTCGCACGTGCGGGGCTTCAAGCTGCACATGTGGTTTTGGAAAAGCTGGAATCCGAAAAATGGTTCTTGTTTTGATCTACAATTCCACCATATTTTAGTTTCAAATTCAAATGTTTTAAACCCATAAATGTATTTAAACATACCTCGGTGCTAACTTGCCCTTGGTTCCAAAGCGAGTTTTCCCTTTCATTAGTGTCACCTTAATAAAAACATAATCACCCACTTCATATTCCCTGTTTCGCCTTCGGACATCTATGTAACTTTTCTGTCGGCTTTGTGCAGTTTTCAATCTTTGCTGAACTAATTTTACCTTTTCCATTGTTTCATGTACAATCTCAGGCCCAAGTAAAGGCCCATCTCCATCTTCTACCTAACAAATAGGAGACCACATTTGTTGCCATATAAAGCCTCAAAAAGGGCCATACGTGTCATGACTCGAACCCGCCCTTATGGGTTAAGGACATAACCGGCCAGTAATCCTGAAATTACCTACGGCCTTAAACCAAAACAGACATGACTCATCAGAGTAAAGAGGCCAAACGGAAGCAAAAATTTAAAACTTTGTCCATAGAGCCGTGCTTATATGCATATCAACCAAACTATACACATATATGTTAATAACCCACGACAAATACAGTACCATAAAATCCTTTACAGACAGGATCGTCCAAACTGAGTCAACCCATCTCAAAACTATATACAGATATCCATAAAGTCCTAGCCAACAAGACAAAATATAAACACATAGCAAAATAGCAAGGATGGGTCTCGTGCGTGAGACACAAGGCTGACTCTCCAAAACTCATGTTGTTCCTGGCAGACTTCACTGGGGCTGGGTTTGGACTTCTCTTGGCTCATCTACAAACACATGAATGGGCGTGAGCAACAGCCCAGTGAATAATATCAAATACGAAAATTACATGACAATGTAGAACAACATGTTCCAAAGGGCCTTGGGCCCAATTCACGTTTCTACTTAACATACATATATATATATATATATATCTACACAAAAATCTAGATCAAGTGACCGTAGTCCCAACATACTGGCCTTTGGCCCGTTTAGGTTTCCATTCCTGTCAAAACGGCCTTCGGCCCACTCATTTATGTCAAAACAGCCTTCGGCCCATTCATTTTTGTCAAAATGGCCTTTGGCCCACTCATTTTTGTCAAAATGGCCTTTGGCCCATACAGTCGTGTAAAAACGGCCTTCGGCCCGCTCATTCATGTCAGAACGACCTTCGGTCCATCCATATAGGTCAAAACGACCTTCGGTCTGTTCATTTATATCAAAATGGCCTTTGGCCCATTCATTTGTGTCAAAACGGCCTTCGGCCCACTCATTCATATCAAAATGACCTTTGGTCCATTATCTCTATCAAAACGACCTCTGGTCCATTCGTTTATTCTTATCAGACTTTTGTCCATAGTCCCAATTAGCAAATTCATAAGGCTTATAAGGGAATAACAATTGGACATTCACAAGCTTTCAAATATTGATATTACTCACAGTGATCGACTTGTGGATTTGCCCTGGAGCTTGACCCTACACATTTCATGAACACAAAAGGGTCATTAACAGTTCAATCCGTTCCTTGCTTGATATGTTCCACATTAGGCTTTATTCATATCTCATTAATTCATTTACAATGCTTAACATATGCCTAAGAGTGCTTACAAGTGAAAGAGAACAGAAAACAGAACTAAGAATGCAAAAACAAAATCTAAGAAAACAGGGTCCCCGTTCGAGCGTCAACTTCCCCGCTCGAGCGGACCCTTAAGGCCTGCAGAAGTACTGGTTGCATGAAAAATGCGCTCGAGCGTGAAATGGGCGCTCGAGCGGAAGGCCTGTCCACAAAAGCTCCCCGCTCGAGCGTGGAATATCCCGCTCGAGCGGAAACTAACTCTGCAAAAAGTGCTGGGGGCACGATTTTACCGCTCGAGCGGACATCAAAAATCTAGGTTTTCCAGATTGAGTTCTTGAGCTCCAATTCGAAATCTCAGCCTCAATACTTGCATGCAATGGCTCAAATCTCAAATATAATCACACTAACATGGTACCAATGCAAGATTATAACATTATGGAGTTCAATTTCTTGATTTATCCACATGCATGTCCCAAAATATGTCAACCTCAACATCAACATAACAAACTCATGCATTCAAATGCATATATTCTCAAATTGTACATGCATGTGATGAATTAGCCACATTCTCTACTTACATAACACAAAGGGTGATCAAGACATGAGTTTCCTTTAACATTTCACATGGATTATACACATTTGTGCTCAAACATGCAATATCGAGGTGATTTCCTACATACATGCACACATTAAGCTTCAATTCAACAAATACAACCCAATTTCATTTCAATCTTACTCTTGATCACCAAATTAGTTCGAGCACACAAAAATTACAAACTATAATCCAAGAATTACTCACCTAGGAGCTTGATTCTCACAATCTATGATTAAATCTTGAATTAGACTTCCAACCTCCAAGTTTCAAGACCACAATTGCACAATCCCTCTTTCTCCCTCTCTATAGTGGGCTCCCTCTCTCAAATTGAGTCCAAGAATCAGTCAAAATGAGCTAAAGGAGAGAAATGAGGTGTAGTGCTCAAATACATCAAGTCCCACTAAGTCAATATAATAATAATAAGGCAATTGGGCACTAATCCACCAATTTAATCGATTTAATCTGACCCGAATCAATTTTTCAATTAAATCTCACCGTAGGCTCTAAAATTATGCCAACTACAATGGCGTAATCAATTTCGGGTTCTGTGGCCGACATGGCCCTCAATTTAATTTCCAAAACAGATTATTCAGACAGGTTTTCCTACGGTGAACAGATAAGACTTCAAAATCACAAACATTCATATAATGGCACATAAAATCATGCTAAACACATAGTCATACTCAAATTAAGGACCAATTAGCATATTACGGGATAGGGGTATCACAATACGAATGCTTGAATGAAAACTATTATTGTTGGCAAATTCGGCTAAAGGCAAATGAGTTTCCCAATTCCCTTGAAAATCAAGCACACACATACGTAGCATGTCCTCCAGAGTTTGGATTGTTCTTTCTGACTGGCCATCGATCTATGGATGGTATGCACTACTCAATCTCAATTCAGTACCCAATGTTGTTTGCAGGCTTTGCTAAAATCTTGATGTGAACTTCGAGTCCCTATCAGAAATAATGGACACAGGCACTCCATGCAATCTAACAATCTCATTAATGTAAATTGCAACCAACTTATTCGCATTATAAATTGTTTGACAGGTAAAAAGTGTGAAGATTCAGTCAAACGGTCAACAATAGCCCAAATTGAGTCCATACCTCTATTGGAGTGAGGTAGTCCAACTATGAAATCCATAGTGATGTGTTCCCATTTCCACTTTAGTATTGGCAATGGTTAGAGCAATCCCGTGGGTCACTGATGCTCGACTTTGACTTGTTGGCAATGTAAGCATTTTGACACAAACTCGGCAATTTCTTTTTTCATTCCTGGCCACCAAAAATTGAGCTTCAAATCTTGGTACATTTTTTTATTCCCTGGATGGATAGAAAGTTTCAAACTATGGGCTTCTTGCACAACTCACTTTTTTAATTCAGGATCATTTGGTACACATAATCTACCTTGAAATTTCAATACACCATTTTCAAAAACAAAGTCTTGCCTTGGTTTGGATTCCCGTTTATCAATAATCTTTTTCAGAAATTCATCTTGTTGCTATTTTTCTTTAATTTCTTCAAGAATCGCCGGTTGAGCAGAAATAGCAGCCAATGTCCCGCCTTGTTCTCACAAAACAATTTCAACCGCAAATTTCTCAAGGTCATGTAGCAATTCTCTCTGCTTGGTAAGCAAGTAAGCCAAATTCCCAATTGATTTTTAACTAAGTGCATCAACAACAGTGTTAGCTTTCCCCAGATGGTACAAAATTTGCAAGTCACAATCTTTTATCAATTCTAACCGTCTTCGTTGTCTCATGTTCAACTCTTTTTGAGTAAAGAAATACTTTAAGCTCTTGTGATATGTATAAACCTCACATGTTGCCCCATACAAATAGTGACGCCAAATTTTCAATCCAAATACTACTGTAGCAAGTTCCAAATCATGAGTCAGGTAGTTCTTTTCGTGTGGCCTCAGTTGTCGGGAAGCATATGCTATCATTTTCCCATTCTGTATCAATACAGACCCCAAACCCTTATAAGAAGCATCACTAAAAATAGTAAATCCATCCATACTTGAGGGTAAGGTGAGAATCGGTGCAGTCACAAGTCGAGTCTTAAATTCTTGAAAAGCTAATTCTCTCTGATCGGTCCAGTCAAACAGTACTTCTTTTTGAGTCAACTGAGTAAAAGGCAAAGCAGTTTTAGAAAACTCTTTAACAAATCTTCGGTAGTATTCGGCCAAACCCAAAAAACCACGAACTTCAGTAACATTGGTAGGTCTAGGCCAATTAACAACTACTTTGATCTTCTGTGGGTCGACAGAAATGCCATCTTTACTAATCACATGTCCCAAAAACATAACACTATCAAGTCAAAATTCACACTTTGTCAGTTTTGCATATAATTTCTTCTCTCTCAAAGTTTGTATGGCAATTCTTAAATGATGTTCATGTTCCTCTTTACTCTTGGAATAAATCAAAATGTCATCTATAAAAACAACCATAAATTCATCGAGAAATGGCTTAAAAATTCTATTCATGCGATCCATAAATGCAGCAGGCGTGTTAGTAACTCCGAAAGGCATAACAAGAAATTCATAATGTCCGTACCTTGTTTGGAAAGCAGTCTTTTCAATGTCTTCAGCTTTGACTTTCAATTGGTGGTATCCGGATCTAAGATCAATCTTGGAAAAGACTTGTGCACCTTGCAATTGGTCGAATAAATCATCAATGCGAAGCAACGGATACTTATTCTTCACTGTTACCTTATTTAATTTACGGTAGTCAATGCAAAGCCGTAATAAGCCATCCTTCTTTTTCAAAAATAAGACTGGAGCTCCCCATGGTGATGTACTGGGCCTGATAAAATTTTTGTCTAACAACTCTAGTAATCGGATTTTTAGCTCTTTTAATTCAGTAAGTGCCATTCTGTATGGAGCTTTGGAAATTGGTTGTGTACCCGATATCACCTTGTAGACACCCACTTTTGACCGTCCTCAAGACTTGGACGTCATCGTTTGAACACCCAATGATCATCCATGCTCGTGTTCGTTTTGAGTTCTCGGAGGTCTCGACTACGCGCCTTACCTCCAAATCTCTCAACTTGTCTATTTTGTGCTTGGTTGTGAACCAAGCACTTGTGTTTTTGCTTCTGATGGAAGAAGGAGGCTTGTTTGCCATGCCGTCAACCCACCGGCCAAGGCTTCAGGCCATCGGCCATGATTTCTTTCCACACAAACATGTGTGATTTTGTCTTACTATTGCACACAAACACCTAGCACTACACCATCCTTGGTTGCTGAGGCATTAGGGAGCTGGTGTTAGGGTTCTTGGACTAATTTTGATCAGAAAAAGGTGCTGGTGTTGTGTTCTTGGAAGTGTTCTTCAAGGGTGAGCATTCTTGCTTTAGATACCCCATTTTTGCTTAAGCTTTTAGCCCTTCTTGCTTATTGTTTTAGGCTCAGCTATTAACTGATAAAAGTTCTATTTTTACTTGCTTCAGAACTTTGTTTAAGGTCATTTTGAGGTTTGGGGTTGTTTACCCCCTTTAAGGCCTTGTTAGACCTTGTTTTAGGCCATCTCTTTTGGCCCTTGCTTTAAGCTTTGCATGGCCTCTCTACCACTAAAATCCAGAGGATTTTTAGTGGTGGAGAGGTGGTTTTGAGGTCTTAAATAGGAGAGGGTCATTCCCTCTCCTTGTTGTCTTGAATGCTTGCATAAATGGCTTATGTTGGTAGCATGTTTGCTTAGCTTGTTTTAGCTTTATTTCAGTGTGTATTAGGCTTTTTTTGCCCTAATACATCTTTTTTTCAAGTTGGTTTAGACATACCATGCATGCTTTGTATACTTGTCTTGTAATCCCATGATTTGCCTTAACATGCACCATGTTGTAACATGTCTTTTTAGTATGATTTTGGCTTAACTTCATGAAGCTTCCAGCTTTGTTTTAACATGCTAAAGCTCTGATTTTGGTTTTTTTGGTCGTCCATGACTTGCTTTGTATAGCCACAATGTATTCTAGCTTGTAGGCTTTGAGTGTTGAATCCTTTGACATGCTTTACTTGGGCCATTTTAGTGGTTTGGCATCACTTGTTATGTTATTTCAGTCCATGTAGTATGCTCAAATACTTGCATTTATCCCCTATTCCATGCTTTGGATAGTTTGTGTGTTATGCCTCATGAGCGTGTCATTGTGTATGCCACCATACATAGGCATTTGGGATGCCATCTAAATGGGTTTTTGGGCCCGTTTTATCATGTCATATCTTTGATTTTGGTCGCTTGAATCATGCCATGTTTGGTGCCCCTTGTTTTAGCTTGTTTTGGCTTTGGTCATTGCATGTTTTAGGCTCACTTTGGTATGCCTTAGGACTGTTTTAGGTTATGCTTGCCATATGCTCTTTGTCTTGTGTAGCTTTGGTTCAAGTCCCTTCACTAATCTTAGGCTTTAAGCCTTGTGCATGCTATGATCATGATTTGTCTATGTGATTTGGCATCACTCCTAGCATTATTTCAGAGCATGTAATATTGTCACATTTGCATGCTTTTCATTCCTTTTAAGTATTCTTGAAAGTTGCCTTTTATGCCTTAGTCTTTAGGCTAATTGGCATGTATGTTTGCATGTGTATTTGTCCTCATTTCCATTGCACTTTGGCCACTGATTTGGACCTATTTGAGAGCTGTCCATTTTGGTTTAAGACCATTCCCGCATGTTGTTGCATGCTTGCCTTGCATGTTGTAGCATGCTAGTTTAATTGTGCCTTGTTCTATACTTGGCCCATGACATGTTGTTGCATGCTTAAGTTGTAATGCATTTGGCATGCATTCTCTTTTTTTAAGTTGCTTAACATGTTGTTACATGTTTGCCTCACATGTTGTTACATGCTTGAATGTTGTCGCATGCTTTGTCTTTGCATATTGTTATATGCTAATTGCCTTGTATATCATTGTTGCTTGCATGCTTAGGTTGCATAGCATTATGCATGCATCCCTTGCCTCTTGATCGACCATGATAGAGGTTGGGGGCCCCTTTATGCGTTTTGTGTGCATTTCATTTGATATTGAAGCTTGCACACTTGGCTTCTTTGGCCATCATGCATTGAATGCGTGATTGATGGTTCGAGGGTCGAGAACCATACTCCTTTGAGTCTTAAACATGATAAGGAGGGTGGTTGTGCACACATTGCCTTGCAAATACTTTGCCATGCTCTGTCTGTCCTCTGCTGCAGAAACAACATTCTGCAGGAAGGGATGGCCGGTCGGCCATCTTCAGTGCCGGCCGGCTAACTTAATCTGGCCGAGAGCTACACTTTTGGTCGATGACCATTTTCCCATGGCCGGTGACTCCATATTTTGGTCGGTGACCTCCCACAGTGCTCAGGGAGTGTTTTAGAAGCATCCTAAGGCTTTTCACAATTTCCAGAGATGCAAAACAGTGCAAGCAGAGGCAACATGCGGCATGGCGATGAATTTCCGAGCAAAGCCGTCCGAGCATGCATGCATCCCTCTTCTCGAAGCCTCTTTACTGCTTTTGTAGCTTAATTAATTTGTTTAATTAGTTAAGTGTTGTGCAATAATTAATTAGCTCGTTACTTAGTTAGTTAGTTAATTTGTATTATTCTTTTGGTCTCTCCCTCGAGAGGGCCATTTGTTGTAATAAGTGTGCGTGTGTGTGTGATGCATGTCTTCCAACCTCCATTTCTTTCTCCCTTTTATTTAACTGCTTATGATGGTTAGTTTAGGGCATATTTCGATTAGCATTCTTTATGCTCGCATGTTTGCATCATTCATCTGTATTGCATGCACCAGGCTCGGCGCATCATACTAACTGCATTGTATTTTAATTCCTATTTGAATACATGTATCAAGTATTGCATCTAACATGCCATTTTAGAATAGCCGACCCTATTTTTGTTGCATCTTCGCATGTGTTGCATTAGCCATCTCAACATGAACTAGGATCATGAATGATTACTAACTAGTTTCTTGTTTTGGCTCGGAGAACACTGTAAGTGTTTATGCTTTAGCATCTTGCATGTGTGTGGGTGTTAACATGACAACATGCTTTCCATGAGGCTAATTGCTTATGTGATATAACTGCCTGAACGCCTTTGGGTGAAGGCTGGATTACTTGAATTGGAAAGATTCATCGAAATCCGTGTTTTAGCCTACTTGCAAGTAGCAAAATTCAAAACCATTTCCAAACAAACAGATATGCGATGCTTTGTTCCAAATTAGGCAATCTAGTCTATACTTGTTTTGCTGTGCGCATCGCATAGTAAAGATTAGCTAATTAACCGGAATAAGAACGCATGTGTTTTCAAAAACTCGATATCATGCTTAGTACAGGCCGATCTTCGGATCGGGCAAGCGGGGGTGCTCATAGATGACCTTCCCCAATTGTACCCAAGTTCCCGAGCCGAGGCAACTTTGGTGATAACGGACATGTGGCCTTAGGCACGAGTCAGGGTTTCCTAAATTCCCCCAAAAATAAAATATTTAGGTGGCGACTCTGTATCTGGCAAAGCAGTCCATGTTTGGCACTTCTTTCTTAAAAATCAATTTTTCAAAACGATTTGCCGGATTTGGACTCTTTGGTGATTTATCAATCTCATATCGCACATTGTGGGATAAGATGAAGAACCGTGACAAACGAGTCCGAACTGTAGCATGAGGCCCCCCCCGAGGGCGCGTCTACACACCTCAATAGTGAATTCAATCTCCCTGTCAATCAGATCCCCTGGAAAATCATCTAGAAAAACATCTGGGAATTCTTTGACTATAGGAATACTGTCCGCATTAGCTTTAGTATCAGCAGGCACAGTCAATATACAACATAAATACCCTTTACACCCCTTTTTAATCAATTTGAATGCTTTCATAGATGAAATCAAGTATGGGGGTTGTATAACACCAACTCCATTAAATACAAATTCAGGCAATCTAGGTGGACAAAAAATAATTTGTTTTGTTACACAATCAATGGAGGCATGATATTTTGTTAACCAATCCATTCCCAAAATTACATCAAAATGATCAAGATTCAGAGGCAGCAAATCAACATATAAAAGCACATCCCCAATAACAATCTCACATGTAGGATACATATAAGCATAAGTCATGGACCCCCCAGCAGGTGAAGATACAGCTAATAAATAGTTCATGGGTTCCAATGGTCTATTTAATTTTCGTGAAAAAACATGCGAGCCAAACGAGTGTGTAGACCCCGAATCAATCAAAATATAAGCATTTTGAGCACAAATAAAGAGTATACCTAACACCACTGTCTCAGTGTTCTGCAAATCCCCTAGTACAAGTGCAAACACCTGGCCTTGCCTCAAAGTGTCTTTTCCAGTAGCTTTAGGATTGGGCTTTGGTGTAACAGTTGATGCTGCAGCACTTGCTACAGGTCTAGTAAAGTTTTGATATACCTGACACCACTGTCTCTGTGTTCTGCACATCCCCTAGTACAAGTGCAAACACTCGGCCTTGCCTCAAAGTGTCTTTTCCAGTAGCTTTAGGATTGGGCTTTGGTGTAACAGTTGATGCTGCAGCACTTGCTACAGGTCTAGTAAAGTTCTGATACACCTGACACCACTGTCTCAGTGTTCTGCACATCCCCTAGTACAAGTGCAAACACTCGGCCTTGCCTCAAAGTGTCTTTTCCGGTAGCTTTAGGATTGGGCTTTGGTGTAACAGTTGATGCTGCAGCACTTGCTACAGGTCTAGTAAAGTTCTGATACACCTGACACCACTGTCTCAGTGTTCTGCACATCCCCTAGTACAAGTGCAAACACTCGGCCTTGCCTCAAAGTGTCTTTTCCGGTAGCTTTAGGATTGGGCTTTGGTGTAACAGTTGATGCTGCAGCACTTGCTACAGGTCTAGTAAAGTTCTGATACACCTGACACCACTGTCTCAGTGTTCTGCACATCCCCTAGTACAAGTGCAAACACTCGGCCTTGCCTCAAAGTGTCTTTTCCGGTAGCTTTAGGATTGGGCTTTGGTGTAACAGTTGATGCTGCAGCACTTGCTACAGGTCTAGTAAAGTTCTGATACACCTGACACCACTGTCTCAGTGTTCTGTACGGTACATGAATGTGGTGTGTCAGATGTGCTCTACACATACAATTAATCAAAGCAGTAAAATGTTCAAGGTCAACATGTCGTCAGAAGTACGATAAATGTGACAAAACTAAAGAGTACCTGGAAACCCATGATGGACAGCTGCGCCTCTCTCCGCAAGACCATGCCCTCGAGTGAGGCCACCAATCTGATCACCCCGTTCGTGTACTCTCTGGGTGGCTACAGATACAAACTCAAATCATCAATGAATAAAGGAATGTCTAAGTATTTGAATGATAGATGAAAAGCAGTAGGGCATACCAGCGGTGAGTCGGGATCAATGACATATCGATGATCAGGCATGGAAGTGTAGACACCCCATTTTTGACCGCCCTTAAGACTTGGGCGCTACTGATGGTTTGCTCGATGATGAAAGGTGTGCAGGGCAAAGGTTCAATTTCTTCGGCAATGAGAGGGTCAAATCCCAACTTCACCCCCCATTTTGGACCAAAGCTATTTTGAATGGTTTTTAGACCTTAAAACCCTCTCTTTTAAAACATTTTTGAAATAAAGTTTCTACGATGTTTCGAAGCTCACATTTTGTCAAAAAATGCATTTTTCGATAAACCGAGCAAGGACAAAGTGGAAATGAATGAAAGAGAGATGAAATCTTTGAAAAATCTTTCAAGACACCTTGCTTAGGGGTTTGAAGTTGAAGAAAAGAGGAGAGGAGGGGAGAAGCCAAGTTGGAGAAGAAGATAGGCAAGAATTGCTAAGAGAGGGACGAGCAGTCCTCGCTAAATCAAGCTTATTTGTCTATACACTTTGAGTTAAGCTATAAGGCCACCACCGTTGGAAAGAAGACTTCCGGGGCTTCATTTTTCATTCAAGAATCTCTTAAATCCGAGACCAGAGGGTGGAGATATGATTGGTTGAAGTTGGGCATCATCCCGGTTGGACCGAAACTGAGCAGCCTTCACTAAAACAAGCATAACTTTTTACTCAGTTGTAATTTTGATGCAAGGCTGGTGTCATTGGAAAGATTACTTCCGGGGCTTCAATTTTGACACAAGAATGACCCGAAAAGGAGTTCATATGAAGAATTTATGCCTGTTTGAAGTTGGATTTGCAGAGTAGATTTTTACTGCCGATCGGCCAAAACAAATGGCCGACCGACCAAATAGATGGCCGACCGGCCAAATAGATTGCCGACTGGCCAGAAAAGATGGTTGACCAACCAAGTTTGCTAGCCGATGACCTTCCAGAGTATTCTACAGATTGAATGGATGCCAGCTGGAATGCACAGACTCTGTTCCCCATGCACGTGTGTGACTGTTTTGCACCCTTTGCACCCCTTTTGACCCTTTTCTTGCACCCTTTGCTCAAGGCTTCTTGAGGAAGCCTTGACCCCTTGTCTTGGCTTCCCCAAGAAGCTTACCAGCTGTCCTAGCTTCTCCAATAAGCCTTGACCTCCCCTTAGCCCCCTTTGACCCTTTGTAGCTTGTCTTAGAAGCTTAGTCTTGCCTATATAAGGGGCCTCTCCTCCTCCATTAGGGGGGTTGGATGTTTTGAACAAAAAACCAGAGATATATAGATATATTTGATATATACATACATATATCCCTTCATCTCTCACTATATCTCTCCCATTCAACCATCAAACACCCTTGTTCTTGGGCCATTTCTTCATCAAATCATAGCACAAGGCATCCTTACTCCATTGCAGCAACTTGAGGCTGTTCTTCAGAGCTTAGGAGCACCTAAACTTGGTCCAAGAGGTGCTGGTTTGCTGGTCTTCAAGGGTGAGTCCTCCTCTTCCATTTTCTAGTCTTTTCGTGCTTCATATCTAAGCCATAGTTGCTTGCATTTTTGGGCTCCGACCCAAACTGTAAATCATCATATTTTGAGGTCCTCTTCATGTTTGATTGAGGACCTCTTGCTGTTTGAGGACAGTAGCTTTCACTTGCTTCATTACCCCTCTTAAATGCCATTATCTTGCATGTTATTCTTGGCCTATACGTGATCTGTTTTGGAGCATGATGTAAACTGTAAATAGGATTATTTTGAGCCCCTCTTCAACATTGAAGAAGGGTTCAACACTGTTTGGGACCTCCATGCTATACTTGCCTTTATATTCTCTTTTGGGTCCCATTTTTGCATGCCTTGGCAGCCCCTGATGTTGCTGTTTTTGGACTTTGGTCTGAACTAAAAACAGGAATATTTTGACCCCCTTGTCATGTTTCATTAAGGGTCTTTGGATGTTTGATGAATGCTTTGTATGCTTGCTTCTTTGGCCACCTTTTGGCCCATTTCTTGCATAAGAGCTTAGCCATACCTATGTTTGTTTTTGGGGTTTTTTACAGTTCTATAAATGTGCATATTTTGGGCCCCTCTTCAATGTTGTTGAAGGTCCCTAACCTGTTTGGAGTCAGCAGCTGTGAGTTGCTTCATAATCTCATATTTAGGGCCATTTTTGCATACTAGTTTTGCCCTATTTATGTTTGCTGTTTGGCCATGCTTTGAACTGGAAAAATGCTTATTTTGGGGCTGCCTTGCTACTGTCTATTCATTGCATGTCCATATTGTGCATGTTTGGTATAGCTATAGGCCATTTCGGGTGCCAAAATTCATGTTTCGGGACTATTCCATGCATCGGGTGTACTTTCGCCTCATTTCGGGGCTGTTTTCCCCCACATTTTAGTGCTGAAATCCCATTAGTATGTTTGTATATCATTTTTCATGCCATTGCATTGCATATGCCATTGCCTCGATTTGCGTGCCCGTGTGCACGCATTTCGAGGCACTTCATTTTCATCTTATGGCCTCCTATGTGAGTGTGGCTGAGGTCCACTTGTATTGGTGTAAGCCCATCTTGCATTGTGTATGCCATGTTTCAAAGCGTTGCGCATGTTATGTTGTTAGCATTGTGTATGCCATGTAGTTGCATAGCATGCTTGTATTCTTGTTTGTATACCTAGGTTGCATTGCATTGGCATGCATGCCTTGCCTCTTGATCATGTGATAGAGGTTGGGCTTTATGTGTTTGTTTGGTTTGCATGACATTTGAAATCAAAGCGCATACTTGGTTTCTTGGACCATCACGCATCGAAATGCGCAATTGGTGGTCCGAGAATCAAGGAACATCCCCCTTTGAGTCAAAAGCATGATAAGGGATGTGTTGGTGCACGCATTTGCTTGGAATTTCATGCCATATACTGTCTGTCCTTTGTTGCTGTCAAAACTGTCTTCTGCAGGAAGTTTCTGCCGACCGGCAACATTCATTGCCGACCGGCCATTTATTCAGTGCCGATAGCTTTATCTCCAGCCGATGGATATTGTACACGGCCGGTGGCCATCCCTCCCAGCCGATGATGTTCTGCAATGCTCATAGAAGGTTCTCTGGGACTTTGACAAGTTTTCAGAGAAGAAAAGGCAGTGAAAACAAAGGCAGTAGTGCTATGGCAACGAGTTTCCGGGCAAGTTGGATCGAACGTGCATTATTCACGCATCCCAAGGCGGGGGCTGCGGCCATCTTCCTTTGGCACCTTTTTTGATTAGACTAGAAGTCTTGTAATAATTATTTGGGCTGTATTATTATTTTGGTCCCTCCGAGTGAGGACGTATTTGTAATAAGTATGGGTGCGTGTGTGCATGTCTCCCAACCCCCACTTCTTTCTCCCTTTTATTTACCAGCCTATGATGGTAGACTAGGGCATATTTAAATTAGCATAACAGTATGATAGCATGCGTGCATCCATACATTTGTCTACAGGCACTAGGTCGGCGCATCATGCTAACAGCATTAGCATTTCAATCTAATTTGAATACATGCTCACTTGCCGCATCTTTCAGCATGTCATTCATAGACTAGCCGAGCGCTAACTCTGGTGACATTCCGTGTGCGTTGCATTAGGCATTTAAACCATGGACTTGGATCAATGCATTGATTGTTAATGATGTTCTTTGTTTTTGGCACGAGTACGATGTAAGTATTTATGCTTTAGCAATCCTTGCAGGTCGCGATGTGAGTGTTGCCATGATAGCTATCGATTTCTCATGAGGCCTAGTTGCTTACGTATATTACTGCTTGATGCCTGTGGATGGAGGTCGAATTGCTTAAATTGGGATAACACAATTAAAACTGTGAATTTTAAAGCCCCCACTAGATATGGCGAAAACATCTTGGGGTCTAAAAGCCCACTTGAGGGTGGCAAAACCTGCATTTTAGCCTACTTGCGAGTAGCAAACCATTTTCAAAACAAACATGAAATGTTTTGTTCCAATTTAGGCGATTTGGTCTATACTTGTTTGCTGTGCGCATAACATAGTAATTTTAGGCTAATAACCAGAATAAGAACACATAAACGTTTTCAAAACAGAATATCACGGTTAGTAGAGGCCGATCTTCGGGTCGGGCGAGAGGGGGTGCTCATAGTTGACCTTCCCCGATTGTACCCAAGTTCCCGAGCCGAGGCAACTTTGGTGATGACGGACACGTGGCCTTTGGCACCGAGTCAGGGTTTCCTAAATTCCCCATAAAAAATATTTAGGTGGCGACTTTGTATCTGGCAAAGCAGTCCATGTTTGGCACTTCTTTTCAAAAAATCTGTTTTCTCACAAACGATTTGCCAGATTTGGACTCTTTGGTTCAAGATTAAGAACCGTGACACAAATAGAGTCCGAACTATAGCGGGGTCCCTCGCGGACGTGTTACAACATGCCCCAGAGATTTTATAACAGTCCCCGTTGTGTCTTTTGGCGCATTTTGGACAAGGCGGTATAGAATTGTTACCTTGGTTAGAACTGCTTGTTGACCCTGTATTTTTCTTTTTATTTAATGAATTGTTCTGACCCTTTTTAAAATTAAAACTTTGTCTCTTACCCGCCATTCAGTCATTGGCGTCTTAGTTTGTTTTAATACTGCAACATTTACCTCAGCTATAATAGCTCGGTCAAGGACATCCACATACTTGAGTAATTTCAGGACATTGATCCGGTCAAGTATCTCCACATTAAGTCCGCCCTCAAATTTTCTAGCCTTTTTATAGTTAGTATCTACCATGTGTGGTGCATAACGAGCGAGCTCAGTGAACTTAGCTTCATATTCTACTACTGACATGGTGCCCTACTTTTGTTACTCAAATTTGGATACTTTACGGTCACGAACACATTGAGGAAAGTATTTATCATAGAATGCTTCCGTGAATTGAGCCCAAATCATAGCATTATTATTTTCACGCACAAGCATCCACCATCGTCTTGCCTCCTCTTGTAAAGTAAAGGTAGCCAATAACACTTTCTATACCTCGGAACACGGGGAACACTTCAAATAGTTTTTCAATTTTGAGGATCCATGCCTCAGCTTTTAGTGGTTCCAGTCCTCCCTAGAATGTCGGTGGCTTTATTTTGCTAAAGTTTTGCATTAAAGCAATAACATCATCATTGGCATTTGGTTCTGGCTGTACTGGTAGCGGAGGAGGAGGTGGGAGTTATTGGTTCTGTTGTTGTCTTAGAGCCTCAGCCAATAATTCAACCATTCTTTCCAATCTTGCAATTCTTGTTTCTGAGGACTCAGTTTCATTTATACTTCTTGCATTCTCCATTGCACTATATAAAACATGATAATAATAAACATAGGAAAGATGGTTTCATATTCATGTATGTTAGTTCATATACACATATCATATCCACACACTTATTTATGCTCATGCAATGCCCTAATTGCTTTTCTAGGACATCCTATAGCTCATTTGGACATGTGTGTGCGGTATAACTCGTGCTCTAATACCACTCTGTCATGACCCAAACCCACCTTTATAGGTTTAGCGCCATAACCGGCCGGTAATCCGAGATTACCAAAGGCCTACTTAACAATAATGACAATATTACAATATGAAGGGGCTGGCAGAAGCCAATCATTAATAAGATAATGTCCAATGAGCTGTGAAGACCTAAATGGAAATAAACTTTCATATCCATAACCATTTATGCCCATAAACACATATATACAAAATGAAATACAAGTTAGGGAATTAATTCCGTCATAAAAAACAGTACTAACAATAGTCTTAAACATTCTTTCCACTTAGCAAAATCAAAAGGATGGATTTGAACCACCCAAAAAGCCCTGACACATGTTAGTTCACACCCAATGAGGCACATTAGCTGGCTTGACAAAATAAGGGTTCGGGTCGACGCCTCGAGCTTTGATCCTGTGCTTGGCCACCTACATATATATAATAAACTGTGAGCTAAAGCCCAGTGAATAACAGATGTGTAAAGAGGTTAAAAATGATGTCCTTACAGTCTTTGAAACAATCAATTATCATTAGAACATTTTCAATCAATATCATTTGTCAATCAATCGTTCAATTCAGTCAATTCAATCAATCATAATCATATAGGTCATATGTGGTACATCTGATAGCAACAATACAATAGGTTTTATAAAGAGAACAATCAATTGATGGCCATCAAATAATAACAATAGTTCCAAGATTCGGAACTGACAAAGATCTCTATAACAATAGCGATATCAATAACAATAACAATAATAATACCCTATGGATGCCACGAATACAATTCAAAAGAGGATCATCATTCAATCGATAAAAGGTCACCATTCAGAAACAATATAATTTATCATTTAGAAAATAAATACAATTTAAACATATCTTTACAACATTGTTATTCACAGTAGGCTCCTTGAATACGTACTATAAGGCACTAAGGATGCGGCGTTCGACCTAAGCAAATAAAGTCAAGCATAACAACTCGATTACATTCGTATCAATAGCCAATTCTATTTGATTCGGCTATTACTTAGTCAATAACTAATCATCTTTACTAACTCGGTTCTAAGTTTTCATTTTTTCAATCTAATGCACTCATGAGATGCAAATGATTATGAAAACATTTTAAAACCACGCAAACGGAAGCTCAGAAGGTGGAAAAGAGAAGCGAAAAAAACAAACCGGGTTTGCCCAAAAAGGGCCGCACGTGCGGGGGGGTCCTAGCCACACGTGGGGTGACCACCACCGCACCGGCTCCCGTAGGTGCAATTTAAGCAGAATGCACCTTCACATTGCCCTGTTTTCCGCATGTGCAAGGCTCCAAGCTGCATGTGCGGTTTTGGAAAAACTGGAATCCGAAAAATGGTTCTTGTTTTGGTCTACAATTCCACCATATTTTAGTTCCAAATTCAAATGTTTTAAACCCATAAATGTATTTAAACAAACTTGTATTTGAGTCTTCAATATGGAAAGGGAGATCAAAGTAGGGATTAAACTTGAAATCAACTCCCGAAGTTTCAATTTGGAAAGATTAAGCTTCAATTGAAATATAAAACATAAACTTTGAAATTAAAGCTTCAAGTCAAACCTTATAAAGGATTCTCTTAATTCCATGAGAGACATGCAAGAATTTATGTGCAACTCCAAGAAACAACAAGAATATGGAGAATTCATGCCATGCATGTTAATCTTTGAGCTAAATTCTTACAATTCCTTCATTAATTATTCAAGCAAGTTCTTAACATTAAATTACACTACTAATCTCTTATTTATTCATGGTCTTTACTTAAAACAAGCCCATGTTTAAAGGATTATGAGGGAAGCATTTCAATTTCATAAAATTGATGGAAATTCTTACCTCTAGTTTGTGAAGTTATGGAGATTTCAAGTTCTCCTTCTCTTTCTTTTCTTCCTAACTTCTTTCTCTTTTTGAACTCCCTCACCAAGTGTTCTATCCCTTCTCTCTCTACCTGTAAGACTATCTAGGTATAAGAAAAGTCCACTACACTCTCCTATTCTAATTCAATTGATGAGTAAGAAAAAAACTAGGCTCAAATTAATTAGACTAATAAATTAAGTAAAATCACCTAAGGTTACGAAATTAATTAAAATCGATTTGACTCAAATTAAATTAATCTCATCATCTTAAAATCATAATTACACTAAATTAAATTATACTAATGTGAATTAGGCTCTAATTTCTTTCCTATTGCTTAATTCTAATTTGTTAAAATTAACAAATCAGACAGGTTTAATTTCACTCTAACCTATCTGTCCACAATAAAACAATTCAAATAATCTCATGGCTTAAAAATAACACTTAATAATATATAATCACATAATTATCATTAAGCATATAATCAATTTAATTAATTTGCTTAATTAAGGAGGTGGTTATCACGGCTCTAACCTTAGGCACTCCTACCTCTGTCTCTGTCTCGACCTCTACTCTTATCTCTGCCACATGTGGAAGCCTGTCTACGTCTTCTCTCTGCAACCGGAGGAGGTGCCGCTGGTGCTGCAGGTGCAGATGGAACTTGAAAGTAAAACGCAGAGTATCAGTACAATATGAGGGTAAAATCAGTATGAGTATGGGCAAATCAGAACAGCATCAGTACATATTTAATATGTGTATAGCAAGCCAGAACAATATAATGCAGAATTAGTATGGGTATGAATTAGTGCAAGACAAATGAATGAGAGAAGGTAGAATACTTGGCAACCGTGGGGAGTAAGCAATGTCTCCCTTCTCCACACCATCTATACTAAAGAGGCGACCAACCCGAGGAGGCCATCCACGTACTCCAAAGGCACCTGCAAATTCGTTTGAACATCAGTATACAGAAAAGGAAGTATAAAATGCAAACTGTGAGGCAAAGTATATACCTATTGCACGTCAGGGTCCTTGACGTACCCATGCTACTCCTCCGGCGGCTCGACCGGAATCTGATAGGTTATCCCACTGGGCCGCCAACATGGGATCGCAATCGGGATCACGAGCAAACCCGCGACATGAACAAGGAGAGTAGTCCCTCCAACGCCAGGCTCAACATTGTTAACAGCACCTCCAGTAGCAGGTGCACCTGTAGCATCTCTTGCACAAGCTCTGGTAAGGGATGACATCAGATAAGTCCGGATAAAGGCCACATAATCTCTAATCTCGCGACATAGTTCGGCATCCTGTCCCACCATATATTGCATGATGGCCTCGACTAGGAGACTATCAACTATCCTCATAGATGGCGGGGGCAAAGTAAGAACAACGGGATCTCGTAACCTCAGGGTCTGGCGTACAAATCTCTCTTCGAGATACCAAGTCCTACAGAAAAGACCCTCCAGTAAGATCCGCATCCAGGAGGTATCCCAAGATCTAGTATAATCATCCATCGTACCACCTGGCATCACTACCCATGGCTACCACGTGATCTACAAATAGAGGATTCCCAGTTGTTAGTTGTCGTCAGTTGTCAAATTGTGGGTCAAAGTAGTGTAATGGAATAAAATGGGTATGAGTTTCGGATTACCTCACGCGCCGTCACTATGTCAAAGAAACGGCGGTAGTAGGCAAAGGTGGGATCGCCACGATGCCGAGGATGGCATCGGCCGTCCTATCGCAGAGAGTAGGGCACAACAGCCTCTGCCTTGTCACGTGGAATAGGGACAAGGCAGGAAAGTATGCGTAGACCTAGAGCTACAAGGAAAGATCAGTTTGTAAGTCACCAAGCAGAAATAAAGAAAGAGATAAAGATAAAAAGTGCAAAGCAGAAATAAAGAGATAAAGATAGAAAGTGCAGAGTAGAAAGCATAATGTGCAAACAAAAATAAATATAGAAAATGGAAAGCAGAAAGCATAAATGAACAAACAGAAGTTGAAAGCAAAAGTGTAGTGTGTACCTCCTAGGCTCTCCAGTAACCCCTAACCTTGTTTCCCTTCTTGCGGGAACCAAAGCTCATGTACCTATATAGGATGGTGAGGCCAGCACCACCCTAGTCATAGAATCAGACCCATGGCAATACCACTAGGGCGCTTAGCACGTACAGGCCTACAATATTCCACATATTCGTGAACAAGGTGGTATTGAGAAGGTATATCAAGAAGCCTCGTGTGTATTGCTCAATCTTCGCTTGAGTCACGGGCTGGCTCCCGTGGAAGTGATCATAGAACTAGCTGTATCTCACCATAGCTGGTCTATCTAGAGGAGGGTGTACACCAAGCAAATGAATCCAAGCAGCCTTCTACTGGCCCATATCTATGTCGAAGAGGATCGGATCACCCCGTACACATAGCCTTGTGATCATGGAAAAATCGTAGGGTGTCATCGTTATCTCCCTAGTGGAAGAAAGGTGGAAGGAGTTAGTAGTATCCCACCACTTCTCCACCAAAGCCCCAAGTAAGGCCTGATTGGCCATCAGTTGCGCAAGCCCTGGGCAAAATAGGCCATAGCCCGCCTCGTCGACCAACTCTCAGACTCGAGCTGGGAGCTCCTGGTACTACTCTCTGGCCGTCACTGCCCCGTAGCCTCTCTAGGAGAGAGCATCACCCTGTGTTAAAAGGATAATATGTCAGCTGCATAACAGAATGAAAGACTATAATGGAATGGCAAAGCAAGCAAAGTACATGAAAGAAAAGTTCTTACCTTAGCAGCTTCATGAGAAAGATGAAAGCTGCCCTCCCTCAGAAGGAAATCCTCGAGCATGCCCATGGTGAAGTCCTCAAAGCACAACATGCCACCAGGGGCCATCGCGTGTGTCCGTGGATGGTAGGTGGCAGGGTCGAAAGGCCTCACCCCCAATGGTAGTAATTGGGGCTCGAGCATGGGAAGATAGATCTCCTCCGCTGCAAGATCAACGGTGATGTCCTCTGCGTCTCTAACAGCCTCATCTAGCAAAGGTACCTCAGGAAGAGCCTCGTCATGTGGGATGTCATCCGCCATGGGCAATGTAGTGGGTGGTGAGTGAAAATAAGGGAAAAACCCAAAAAGTCAAGCCCTAGGAGAGAGAAAATGAGAGAAAAAGTCAAAACCTGGGAAAGAGGGCCAAAACCAAGAAAGGCACGAGAGAAATAAGCCCAAAGCAATGAGAACCCACAAAACTCAACCAATTCAAATTTAAACCGGTTCAAAATGTAGAGGACTATGAGTGTTTTGCGAATAAAGTTTGCATGGGGAGGTAGGTAATGCAAGTAAAGTGCAAATCTAGAGAGAGAAAGCACCAAGAGAGAGAGGGAGGGTGTTTTCGGATGTGAAGGAGTGTGAAAATGAGGTCTATGTTGTGTTTTAAAGAGCCTTGAAGCCGCATTGTCCAAACTGCCCCCGAAATCCATCAGATGGTCGGTCGGCCAATTAAGTGGCCGGCCATCCCATTTTTGTGGCTGGCTGACCCATCTTTTGGTCCAGAGTTAATTTTTTTTGTGCTCTTGCCCAATTTGTGTATGGAAGGTCCTATTTTCATCTTAAGAGGAAAATTGAAGTGTTTGAAGTTGTTTCGGATTCCGAGATCCTGAGATCGTGTTCCCGTTACACCGTTCCGAGTCCCGCTATGTCTCTGATGCCTGAATGTGCCCTGATCTCAAGCTGGAGCAAGTTGTATCCTTTTATGAGTATTTGAAGACTTCTGAACTGTAAGTCGGAGAGTGAAAGGTGAGGTGTTTTCTAGAACAACACCGCCTTCTTTTACTTTTTTTTTACAACATTGTTTTTATCCGGTTTACGCATCCATTGCATCCTTTTGCATCATGTGTTGCCATGTACCATCTCTCCTTTCACGTCGAGGTACATTTAGGATCACTGTCCCTTGTTCTTTTCTCAGGATGTAATCTCAAGAAATTTTTATGTTAGATGAGTATTTGAAGACTTCTGAACTGTAAGTCGGAGAGTGAAAGTTGAGGTGTTTTCTAGAACAACACCACTTTCTTTTACTTTTTTTTTTTTTTTTACAACATTGTTTTTATCCAGTTTACGCATCCATTGCATCCTTTTGCATCATGTGTTGCCATGTACCATCTCTCATTTGACGTCGAGGTACATTTAGGATCACTGTCCCTTGTTCTTTTCTCAGGACGTAATCTCAAGAAATTTTTATGTTAGGATATGTGATGGCATATCCCTGTACACGGTAGGTTGTTCCCTGCCACCCCCCCTTTGTAGGGTGCTTTCGATAGCACCACTTTTGTGCATCTTTTCTATTACATTGCATGGAACATGCATTGCATCATATTACATATCAATTATAGCAATTATGTTGCATCCATATGCATCATACTCTTTGTATACACCCTTATGACGTGAGTGTGATTTGGCTTGCACCGTCCACCCTCTCTGTGTGAAGCATAGTTTGGCATGGAGCTTTTTCCCTTTTTGTACAAAGCGTAGTTTGGCTAGTACCCCTTCCCCTTATCACGTGAGTGTGATTTGGCTTGCATCCCCCACCCTCTCTGAGTGAAATGTAGTTTTGCATGGAGCATTTTTCCTTTCTGCGCGAAGTGTAGTTTCGTTAGTACCTCTTCCCCTTATCACGTGAGTGTGATTTGGCTTGCACCCTCCACCCTCTCTACGCAAAGTGTAGTTTGGCGTGGAGCTTTTCCCCTCGCTGCGCGATGCGTACTTTGGCTAGTACCCCTTTCCCTTATCACGTGAGTGTGATTTGGTTTGCAACCTCCACCCTCTCTGTGCGAAGCGTAGTTTGGCATGACGCTTTTCCCCTCTCTGTGTGAAGCGTAGTTTGGCTAGTACCCTTTCCCCTTATCACGTGAGTGTGATTTGGCTTGTACCCTCCACCCTTTCTGCGCGAAGCGTAGTTTGGCATGGAGTTTTCCCCCTCTCTGTGCGAAGCATAGTTTGGCTAGTACCTCTTCCCCTTATCACGTGATTCTGATTTGGCTTGCACCCTTCACCCTCTCTACACGAAGCATAGTTTGGCATGGAGCTTTTCCCCTCTCTGCACAAAGCGTAGTTTGGCTAGCACCTCTTCTTCTTATCACATGAGTGTGATTTGGCTTGCACTCTCCATCCTTTCTGCGCGAGGCATAGTTTGGTATGGAGTTTTTACCCTTTTGCGTGAAACTCGTTAGGTTGCTCTTTCCCCGGTTATAACCTTTCCTCTCTCTGTATGAAATCAAGTGAGATATGCCTATTGGTTGCACCGTTTTTCCCTTTTTCATGTAAAATGTGTTTCAAGTTATTGTTTGCTAATTTGTTTTGATTTAAGCTGGAGGTTTGTCTCATTCATATGTTGTCATTTTGTTACTACTTGTCGCATTATCTTACATGATCATGGATTTTCAAAATAACCGGCTTTGCGAGGTATAAGACCAACTTTTTGTGCATATCATTTGCATCTTGCCCATGAACTATGCTAGTTTGATTCCTAGCAAAGGGATACGTAGGAAACTTTCGAGCTCAACTAATTGTATTTACATTTTGATTCTTGCCCAGGTCTTACGGCCTTGTCAAAATGGATCGTCTTCGGGCTTTGATATTCACTCACGTCATTTCATGACTTCGAGTTCTGTCAAAGAGGGGCAACTGTAGACACCCCATTTTTGACAGCCTTTAAGACTTGGGCGCCTCATGGTGAATACTCAATGATGAATTAGTACACTTGCAATCGTTCAATTTCTTCAGCAAAAGGCTTCGATTTTTTAACTTCAGAGCCCAAACCTTGTACCTCCTTTGAACCAAAACCTAATTTTTTCTGGCCTGACCAGTCAAAGGCCTGCTAGCCAACGGGTGGCTGGCGGACCATTTTTTAGTGACCGGTTGTCCCCCTTCTTGGCCGGCCAACCAGCCATGTCCAGCTGCAAACAGATATTTGCTGCCAGTTGTCCCCCTCTCCCATGTACATGCTTTGCACTAGCTGGCTCAATATACATATTTTCGACTGAGGAACCTATTTTTCTATAAATATATGACCACCCCTCTTGCTTTGGGTTAGAAAAATTTGCCAAGAGTCAAAACTTGCTAAACACTCTCCCCCTCTATGTTGCAATATACATACACTAAACATACACTTCCTAAACCCAAAATTTGAGGCTTCTTGCTAAGGTTATTGAGCCAAAATTTCAACTCTTGGGGGTGAACACTTTGTGGTTTGTGAACCAAAGAGTATTTTCTCTTCAAAGGTATAACTTTTTCCTTGTTAAAACTACTCTTCTCTTATCTTTTTCATGGTGTTTATACTCTATTTTGGACTGTTTTTATGGACTGAAACTTGTGATTTAAAAGCTACCAAAGGTGGAGGGGTTAACCGCCATTCCTTGAACCTAATTCCCTAGTTTATATCCTTGTGTTTCCCATTTGTTTCTCAGCTTCTAGCTACTGTTTTTCAAAGTTTTCAAAGGCAAAAACATGTGATTTTAAGGTTCGAAAAGTGGAGGGGTTAGCCACCCTTCCTTAAGCTTGCTTACCAACTTTGTTCTCTTCTTTTTTTGTTTTCCTTTTTTTTTAGCTTTTCAAACTAATTTTTTCGGCACTGTTTTTTTTTTTTTTTTTTTTTTTGTTGAGCGGGGGGTTGTTTTAGTGTGTTTACTTAGTTTATGCTTTGACTATCATTCTTGTATTGTTGTAAGTCCTCATAGATTTGGTGATTTAGGCCTTAGACACCAGTCTATTTGAGTTTATAGGTCTTATTCCATTAGTTTTCATACATATAATCACTTGTAATAATCATCTCTGCAATCTCCCTCATTTCTTGATTTTCTTTATGTAAGAGTTGTTTCAAACAATTGATTATTTTTTAAGGCATGAGAAAAGGACCTTCCATGCTTAATGGTTTAACCTCTTCGGAGGTTCATTACCAGGGCATTACATCTCTCTCATGCTAATCACAACTTCTTGTTTGACAATTTTCTTCATTAGCGGACATAATTATCACTTTTGGACAAAACAAATAAGGAATGGCAAGGTAATGTAAATGAGGTTAAAATTGGACTAAAAGTGGTAAACAAGATTAATAAAATTAGTTTGGGTTTAATCGGACGTTATATTGTACCTATTGCGTCTAGAGTCATTACATACTCTTTAGTGATGTCAATGATTCAAGAAGCAATGTCTACCACTTCCTTTGAGGTAACTCCATGATAGGGAGATGGTTTTTGTTGGTCTTAATTTCCATTTATTGAGCCTTTGTCCTATCAGTTCATAGACCATCATGCAACAACTTTGCAACAATTGATGGTTTATGCATCGAGTCAACTCCTCCCTTGATCAGTTTCATGATAGGAAAAGGCAGAAAGGACAAACATCCCTTGGAAACACTCTGTTTTTGCTCTGTTTCATGTTTGTGGCAGCAGAGCAGTACCTAAAAACAGTGGCAAGGTTGGTCGGCCACCCTATTTTGTATAGTGTCTTTTTTTATGGCAGAACAGAGCAAAAGTTGGAGCAAAAATAGAATAATTTTCTGATTGCAAATAGAACAGATTGTGATAGCAAAATAGGGAGGTTTCCGAGAGGAAATTCTCATTTGTGCACGTGCAACGCTTCATTTCCCGTGGTCCTTTAAGATTAATGCCTTGATAGTAGTATGTTTAAATTCATTAGATTCATTTGAAATTCCTTTAAGATTCTTGCACTAATGGGGCTCCGAATTCAGAGACTTGTCTTGGCCAATCGTGACATCCACGAAGGGCACTCCAAATCCGGAGGCTTAATCGGCCCGAAAGTGTCTTGCACTAATTGGGCTCCGAATTCGGAGACTTATCTTGGCCAATCATGACATCCACGAAGGGCGCTCCGAATCCAGAGGCTTAATCTGTCAAAAAGTGTTTTGCACTAATAGGGCTCCGAATTCAAAGACTTGGCCAATCTTGACATCCACGAAGGGTGCTCCGAATCCGGAGCCTTAGTCAGCCCAAAAGTGTCTTGCATTCTTGGGGATCGGCCCAAAAGTGTCATGGACTGATAGGGCTCCGAATCCGGAGATTTATCTTGGCCAATCGTGACATCCATGAAGGGCGCTTTGAATCTAGAGTCTTAATCGGCCCAAAAGTGTCTTGCACTAATGGGGCTCCGAATTCGGAGACGTGGCCAATCGTGACATCCATGAAGGGCGTTTCGGATCCAGAGGCTTAATCGGCCCAAAAGTGTCATGCACTGATGGGGCTTCGAATCTGGAGGCATAGTCGGCCCAAAAGTGTCATGCACTGATGGGGCTCCGAATCCGGAGACTTATCTTGGCCAATCATGACATCTACGAAGGCGCTCCGAATTCGGAGACTTATCTTGGCCAATCGTGACATCCACGAAGGGCTCTCCGAATCCAGAGGCTTAATCAGCCCAAAAGTGTCATGCACTGATGGGGCTCCGAATCTGGAGACTTATCTTGGCCAATCGTGACATCCACGAAGGCGCTCCGAATCTGGAGGCTTAATCGGCCCAAAAGTGTCTTGCACTCTTGGGGCTCCGAATTTGGAGACTTATCTTGGCCAATCGTGACATCCACGAAGGACGCTTCGAATCCAGAGTCTTAATCGGCCCAAAAGTGTCATGCCCGAATTTGGAGACTTGGCCAATCATCACATCCATGAAGGACGCTCCGAATCCAAAGGCTTAATTGGCCCAAAAGTGTCATGCATTGATGGGGCTCTGAACCCAGAGGCTTAATCGGCCCAAAAGTGTCTTGCACTGATAGGGCTCCAAATTCGGAGACTTATCTTGGCCAATCGTGACATCTACGAAGGGCGCTCCGAATTCGGAGGCTTAATCGGCCCAAAAGTGTCTTGCACTCATGGGGCTCTGAATCCGGAGGCTTAGTCAGAAGACTTGTTATAATAAGCTGAATTTCAGTGAGGAAACAATGAACTTTGTATTGCAAAAAATGAAACTTGCACACGGTGAACGCTCAAAACAAGTATTATGCCCCACAAGTCGGGTTCATGATTGAATTTGCGCAAATGCGTGGAATTCCAAGGCCGTGGCAAACTTTTCCCGGATATGTCTTTGAGCCGATATGCCCCTACTCCCACGATTGAGTCGATCTGATAGGGGTCATCCCAATTAGGACCCAATTTTCCATCAGTCGGATTCTTAGTAGCTGGAAGCACTTTCTTCTGGACCAACTCCCCTGGTGTGTAGCGGCGCAGTCGAACACATTGATTATATGACTTAGCAAGCTGCTGCTGGTACTGTGCCATGGATGCAAGGGCACGGTCTCTTCGTTCTTCAATTAGAGTCAAATCCAAGGCCAACATCATGTCATTTCGGCTGAAATAAAAAACTTTTGATTTCAAGGTTGGGAGGCCAATCTCCAATGGGATGATTGCCTGCGTTCTGAAGCACAAAGCGAACGACATCTCCCCAGTGGACCGCCTCGGAGCAGTGCGGTGAGCTGATAACACACTTGGCAATTCTTCGACCCATTTGCCTTTAGCTTTCTCCAGCCTCTTCTTGATGCCATCTAAAATAGATTTGTTGGAGGCTTCAGCTTGGCCATTACTCTGCGGATAAGCCGGGGTGGAATAATAGGGCCGAATACCATACTTGCTGCACAGTTCTACAGCTCTCGGTAGACACCACAATCAAACTGGGTGCCGTTGTCTGAGATAAGGGCTCTTAGAATGCCGAATTGCGTTATGATATTTCTCCAAACAAAACGATTCACATTAGAATCTCGAATGTGCATTAGTGCCTCCGCTTCTATCCATTTTGTGAAATAATTCATCGCGACAATCAAAAATCGCTTGTTGCCAGGGTGCGAGGCAGTGGTTCGACGATGTCAACTCCCCATTGGGCGAACGGCCAAGGACTGGTTATAGAACTTAACTCTTCAGCAGGTAGATGGGTTAAGGGAGAAAACTTCTGGCACTGTTCACATTTCTTCACATAACATTCGGCATCAGCTCTCATTGTCGGCCAATAATAACCCTGTGTAACAGCACGATGGGCCAAAGAGTGCCCGCCAGAATGAGCGCCACAGCTACCTTCATGTATTTCAGTCAGTAGTCCCTCAACTTTACCTGGATGAACGCATTCTAGGTACGGGCCAGAAAGGGATTTTTTGTAAAGTTTTCCTTGTGGATCCAAATAGTATCGTAGGGCTTTGTTTCGCAGCTTGTGTGCTTCTTTCTTATCCGAAAGGAGCTGTTCGGAAGATAGGAATCTAGCAATAGAGTCCATCTAACTCGGCTCTGATTCTATGACATTGATCTGGACTTCCTCTGAAGGGCTAATGCTCGGCTTAGGGATGAAACCCACCTTAATTGTCCGTTTAATCTCTGAGTTAATGGCGAAGGCTAGGCAAGCCAGGGCGTCTTCGTGTGTGTTTCGATCATGGGTTATTTGGTTCAATTCATGATGGTCAAATTTTGCCAGCAAAGAATTTGTCATTTTCATGTAAGCGGCCATACGGTCGTTTTTTCCCGTGTACTCCCCATTTAGCTGATTGACCACCAGCTTTGAATCGCAATATATAAGCAGACGCCGCGCACCGAGGAGATGTGCATTCCGCAAGCCGGTTAGCAAGGCCTCGTATTCGGCCTCATTATTCGATGCTTCGAAGCTGAGTTTGACAGCTTGCTCAATTATTGCCCCATCGGGAGCCATTATCACTACTTCGGCCCTGCTGCCGCGTTGATTGGACGATCCATCACAGTACAATTGCCAAATGTCCCCAACATAAATTCTCTATTTCGGCTTAGGTTGAATTTCATCGGACTTGAAGTCAGCAAGACCCCCAGTGAATTCGGCCACAAAGTCGGCAAGCACATGCCCCTTAATTGAGATTCTAGGCAGAAACTGAATATCGTACTGGCCGAGTTCAAGAGTCCACTTTGAAACGCGCCCTGATGCTTCTGCACTACGGAGTACCGACCGGAGGGAGTGGTCCGTTAGTACCCCGATGGTATGCCCCTGAAAGTAATGCATCAGCTTTCTTGCTGCCATGATAAGGGCTAGGATGAGTTTTTCCAATGGAAGGTAACGTGTTTCGGCGTCAACCATTGCCTTGCTCACATAATACACTGGCCGCTACTCCCCAAGCTCTTTCTTTAACAGTACGGCACTGACGGCCCGGTTGGAAACTACCAGATATAA
The DNA here is from genome assembly GCF_004153795.1 of Camellia sinensis. Taxonomy (NCBI): domain Eukaryota; kingdom Viridiplantae; phylum Streptophyta; class Magnoliopsida; order Ericales; family Theaceae; genus Camellia; species Camellia sinensis. Next base: position 380,858 of record NW_021027076.1, on the reverse strand, counting down.
AATGAGCGGGTCACCTGCCGAAGGTGTTGTCAAGAGTGGAACTGATCGGAGGTAGGTCTTCAGGACGTTGAAAGCGACTTCGCACTCAGAGGTCCATTCAAAGGCCTTACCCTGCCGTAGAGTGTGAAAGAATTGTCGGCAGCGATTTGTGGAACGACTGATGAACCTGTTGAGTACGGCGGCCATCCCCATCAACTTTTGAACCTCTTTCACCGAACGAGGGGAGCCGAGTTCTAAGATTGTTGTGATTTGCCTCGGGTTGGCTTTGATTCCTCAGTGGTTGACAATGTAGCCAAGGAATTTGCCGGATCCAATCCCAAATGCACATTTGGAAGCGTTCAGCTTCATTTTGTACTTGCGTAAAATGCTGAATGTCTCTTCCAGATCGGCCAGATGAGTTTGCTCTTCTTTAGACTTGACCACCATATTGTCAATGTACACTTTCATAGTTCAGCAGAGTTGCTCCTTGAACATGGCAGTGACTAGTCTTTGGTACGTTGCCCCCGCATTCTTCAGCCCAAAAGGCATAACTTTATTGCAATAGGTTCCTCTTGGGGTGAGGAATGCAGTTTTGTCTTGGTCCTCCAGATGCATGACGATTTGATGGTAGCCTCTGTAGGTATCGAGGAAGCTCATACGTTGATGGCGTGTCGTGGCGTCTACTAGTTAGTCAATTCTGGGGAGAGGAAAACAATCCTTGTGGCAAGCTTTATTTAAATCCGTGAAGTCCACACAGACTCGCCATGTCCTATTTTTCTTCTTTACCACCACAGTATTCGATAGCCATGTAGGATATGTCACTTTCCGGATTGTCCCGGCATCAAGCAACCAGTCAACTCCTTCAACAACGGCAGCTGTGTGTTCTACGACTGATCGCCGTCTTTTCTGAATAATCAGCTTGCATTTGGGGTTGACATTTAAACGGTGCTGAGAAATAGATGGATCTACCCCCGGAATTTCATGCGGCGACCACGCGAATACATCCAGGTTGCTGAGTAAGAAAGTAATTAGCTGCTGCCTATCAGTTTTACTCAAGGAGGCGCCGACAATGAAGAACCTATTAGGATCCCCGTCAATTTCAACTCGATCCAAGGCTTCTGTGGCCTCTTCAGTTGGGAGCCGTCCAATATTGTCGAGGCTCTCGCGATCCGGCACGTCAATAGAATTCGCTTCCAGCTCTCTTGGAGTCTTTGCGACAAGGAGGTAACAAGCTTGTGCCGATTTCTGGGAGCCACGGATTTGTTCAATGCCGCGTTAAGTCGGGAAGCGGAGCAATTTATGATAGGTGCTTGGCACGACCTGCATCGTATGTAGCCAAGTTCATCGCATGATGAGATTATACGGCAAAGGAAACTTCACAACCAGGAATTCTACATCCACTGTTCGAGAGCCCGCTCGAACTGGTAGTGTGATCTTTCCCAACGGATATTCTGGATTAGCATTGAAGTTGAATAACGGATAGGGAGCCGGAGACAGGTTTGACTCGGTGAGCCCGAGTTTGATGAAGGTCTTGTAATACGTAACCTCTGAAGTACTCCCCTGGTCTATGCGAACGCGTTCAACGGTGAATCGATTCACGCGTAGTTCGATGACCAATGGATCAATGTGGGGGAGTGTTACGCCAATCAAATCAGAATTGTCGAAGGTAATACTCGGAGCTTCGTAGGGCCATTTTGTTGGTGTGATTTGCTTTTGGGGACCAGGATGTGACTGAATTGAATGTACAGTAGGGGCTGTCAGCAGGCTGTATATCATATGGATTACGCCGAGCGGAGGTGAGTCCTGCCTTAGGGCAACTGTTTTCGTTGAGTTGTTCTTTCAGACGTGTTGCTGGAGCCGACCATCTTGTACCAACTCCTCAAGGTGGTCTTTCAAAGCATAGCAACTGTCGGTGTCATGACCGTGATCTTTGTGATATTCGCACCGCCTATCTCGTCTCCTTGTGTCGGGAGGTCCCACCATCTTGGGCGGCCACTTGAAGAACAGCAGATGTTGAATTTTAGTCATGACCGTGCTGACAGCTCCGTATATTTCTTGGTCGCGCGCCTTGCACGCCTGTTATCCACTTGAAGTTGTTCATTAACTTGGTGGGAGCATTGGCCGTTTGATTGGCGCAAATTTCTCTTGTCTCGTTTAGCCCGACCCTGTGGTTTAGGGCTCCGTGATGGTACAGAACTTATCAGCTGAATAATTTCAGATGGGGCCGTCTAGATGGCCTGGTGCCCGACTTTGACCCGCAGTGCGTCATCTTCAACTTTGCAATATTCCTCGACTTTCTTCATTAACGACCAGGCTATTTTGGGGGGCTTTCTAGTCAAGGAACTGCGAAGGGCACTATCAGGATGCAACCCCATTTTAAAGGCGGTGATGGCCATGGAGTCGTTGCAGGCATCATTCACAAGATTAAAGCATTCCCAATAGCACCCCGAATACGCCCGTAATGTTTCTCATAACTGGATTTGCATAACCCAAAGAGAATCGGCCTGCTTCGGCTGGATCTCATTGGTCATGAACCTTGCCATGAAGGATTTTTGGAGTTGATGAAAGCTCTTAATCGATGTCGGTTCCAATTTGTAATACCATCGGACGGCCAACGGTCCCAAACTGTTCAGAAATATTCGGCACATAAGGGCTTCGTCGTCCGCATGCAATGTCATAGCCTGCTTGTATTGTCGGATGTGATCAATGGGGTCTGATTTCCCGTCGTACAAGGTGAACAATGAGGCTTTAAACTTTTTGGTTAGTACTGCCTTCGCGATTCGTCGCACAAAGGGATTATGCTGGTCCTCTTCGCCTGAACCATTTCGCCTTTGCTTATGGCGTGCACATGAACTCTCTTCGGAGGAGCTGGTGGTTTCAACTCGTCCCTTCCTTTTAGGTTCCGGGGATAATGAGTCAGAATCACTGTCATTTTCTTGTCTTCGAACTCGAGGTTGTCGATCATCTTCTCTCAGAGGTCGTTTGGGATCTTGGCGTGTAGCTTGCTTGGATTTTGCTACTTCCAGGGCCAAATCCTGTCGGAGGCGCTCATTCTCAGCGATCATGTTTTCCAGCCTCTGTTCGTTTTGCTTCGCCTGTTCCATGATCGCTTGCATTGTCTCATGTGCTGAAGTCAAGGGTGAGTTCTGGGCAAGTGTGTCGAAGATCAAGGCACGTCTTGCGGTGATAGTCTCTGGTCCAAGCATGTTTGTTGGAGTGAGGTCATCTCTCTGTGTGGTTTCGTCAGTGACTATCGGAGGGTTGTCCGTTATGCCCGCCATGGTTGTAGTTGCGTATTCCTACAGACGACGCCAATTGTGGGGATGTGGTTTGGAAATACTCTTTTGATCCACTGGGACGCTTGAGATCCTCAACTAGCAACCTGAAAAGGAATGAACACGCCGGTCGGGGGTGCCGGAATTAGCACTCCGACAGTTAAGTCAGTGTCTGCTCTCTTAGTTACTTGTATCTTAAGTTAAGCGTAATAGTTCTCACATACCTCTCTTTCGTTGTTGCTCTTCTATTTATATACTCTCCCAGTCCTCAGGATGGGGCCCATTACTAATCCGTCGTGTGATTGCTCACTCAGCCCTTCCTTCATTGTACTCCAGCTTCCAATCGGCCCCTCGCTCAGCTGGCTTTGTGGCCGACTAGGATATTCGGCATCCAGAACGTACAAGATGGCAGCCAATATAACATGTACCAATTATCTAAATATTTATTCGGCCTATCTACGTCCACATTTATCCGGCTCCCACAATATCTTTACTCTTGTTTAAGTTAATGCGGTGAAAATGGCCTAGAGCCTAGAAACCAAGATTAGTGAAAAAGGTCCTTTTGGTTTATCCCATAAAAGCCATTTTTCTTTTGACCCCCATAATTCCATACTATAGTGAGTGAAAAGTCAATGAAAGAAATCAAAATCTACTTCTGGTCTGAGGCAACCCACTTGCCTTGGCTTGGTTATTACTTATTATTGCACTCAACTGAAACCCTAAGTTTATTTTTGTGTACTGTCTTATGCTTTTCTTTTACCTTAGTTTCAAGATTTTAGCCATTAAATCAGTTGATTTTCAGGGTTAACAAGATTCTCTTTTGGTCTCTTCTGAATTTTTGCTCAATGTTAATTGGTTATTTCCTATAGATTCAAGTATATTAGTAATTCTTCAATGGACATCGGCCAATATTTATTATTAGTTCACCCGCATCAAATTTTAGATTTTTAATACCGACATATCAATTGATATAAGATTGTATTACAAATATTTGTATGTATCCCAGTATGAGTCTATGGCTCAATGTCGCATTGTATCTTGGGGTTTAAATAATTAGGTGCATTATGGAGGTAAATCTGATTCTCTTGAAGTGCTTTGCAGTAGCATAGCTGGTTCCTATGGCAAGTTTCTTTTGTGTTCTTCATTTTACTTTGTTGTCATTATTGTTAATCCAAAACTTTTTACATTGTGTTTTGAATCATTGAGAAAAGGTAAAATGGGTTCTAATTTGACAATTTGATTGTTTATGTTCCCATCTTTCTTGTCCTTTAACCAAAGCTTAGGAAGAGCAAATGAATACGATGGAAAGTAGGTAAAAGAAAACCTATATCTAGGCCTTTGGGACCTAAACAACACGTGTGATGACTCTCTCTTTTCTCATATAGGCCTTTAATCAACCAGTGATTGTTTTTTTAACCATGGACCACAGAATAATAAAGAAGAACATCTTTTGAATATAAGATCCAAACAAGGCATATATAGTCGGTGACACTCCACTAATTATATTTTTAAGGTATCACTTATTTATAATTTCTACTTTATTTAATATTTTTATTGTAAAAAGTTTGATATAGATGCATTTGTGGATATGAATCATGTAAGAATTTGTAATTTTGGTTAGATTTTCCATAGAAAAGAAGTAGAGAATAGTACTACATGGTTTGGATGTTTGTGTAAGGAAGTAAGAAGTAGCTTTTTGAGTTGACCTTTGTATTTGGAAAAGTTGTGTATAAAGAATTCATAGAATCCCTATATTGATGCTTAATCTGATGTTTCTTTTGCTTTGATGATATGGTCTGATCTACTCCTGATTTGTTTGATTTGATTATATTTGTGTTATTTGAAATTGTAGAAGCGAATTTGATTGATTGCATTGTTAAATTTATTTTGATTCGCTTGTTTTATTAGATTCGAAAATTGTAGCATAATATTTCCTTTTTGTAGTATATCTTATTTTTTAAGCTTTTACCTTCTTTCCCTCCCCCTCCCCCTCTTTCTTCTTTAGTTCTTTTGCACCATGGGTAGGAGTTGGATGCAACTTCATAATAGAAGGTCACCTTAGTACATTGATGGGTTGAGAGAATTTATCTTGTTTGCTTGTGATCATATGAAACCAGGGGTAGATAAGATTTGGAGTCCATGTTATAGATGCAACAACCATATTCAAAAAACCATAGAGGAAGTTGAAATTCATTTGTATGCATATGGGGTGGTCACGAGTTACACTAGGTGGGTGTATCATGGGGAAGGTTTTGAGTTGAATGACAATGATGACTCGCAAAATGAAAATGACGAATATCTCGACAATGTGACAAAGAAGTCAAATAGCCCAATACTGAGGTGCAAGAATTTATTCATGACATACGAAATGGAACAACCACATTTGATTATGTGGGAGAAGCATCTAGTAGTCGTAATCCTAACTTACCTAGTAGTTGTGGTGGAGAAACAAATAGATTTGCAAGATTTGTATCCGGATTGCCAACGATTCTCCAAACTATCATTCATGGTTAAGTTACTACATCTGAAGATATTTAATAGATGGAGCAACAAATCACTCGCGATGTTGCTGGAATTGTTAAAGGAGGCACTTCCCATTGGTGAAACACTTCCATGCTCTTACAATGAGGCTAAACAAATAATTTGAGATTTGGGCCTCGACTATCAAAAAATACATGTATGCACGAACGATTGCGTACTTTTTGGGGAGGAGTATGAAAATGAAGATGAGTGTCCTACTTGCAAAGCGCCAAGATACATAGTTCGTAAAGGTAAAGGTAAAGGTAAAAAGATCCCTCAAAAGGTTTTGCGATACTTTCCTTTAAAACCAAGGCTACAAAGGTTATTCATATCAAGGAAGACGGCTACTGATATGAAGTGGCACAAGGATAAACGTGTAGAGGACCAAAATGTATTGCGTCATCCGGCTGACTCTAAAGCATGGAAAGACTTTGACAAAAAGCATGAGTCATTCGCCAAAGATCCTCATAACATTAGACTCGGACTAGCTAGCGATGGTTTTAACTCGTTTGGAAACATTAGTAACTCATATAGCATATGGCCGATTTTTCTTGTCCCATATACTTTACGACCATGGAAATGTATGAAGGATTCATTTTTTATGATGCCTTTGCTTATTCCTGAGCGTAGGGCTCCCGAATTTGACATTGATGTGTTTTTACGGCCATTGATAGATGAGTTAAAGGATTTATGGGAGGTAGGGGTAGAGACATTTGATGCATCAAATGGCCAGAATTTTCAATTACGTGCCGCATTGTTATGTACCATCAACAATTTCCCTGCATATGGTAACCTATCCGGTTGGAGCACCAAAGGGAAATTGCCTTTTCCTTCATATAATAAGGATGCATCTCACCAATACTTGCATCATTGGAAGAAAAATTGTTACATGGGACATCGTCGTTTTTTGCCGCATAATCATGTATTACGAAAAAACAAGGCATTCAATGGTGAGCCAGAGCATAGATCGGTACCCAAGTTGTTGTATAGGGAGGAGGTTTTGGGACAATTAGAGTATCTTGACTCGATAGTATTTGGGAAGATAGATGAACGTGGGAAGAAGCGAAAACATTCTCCTCGATATTTAAATTGGACAAGGAGAAGCATCTTCTTTGAGTTATCGTATTGGAAATCCCTTAAAGTTCGCCACAACCTCGATGTTATGCACATTGAAAAGAATGCATGCAATAGTGCGATGGGAACATTGATGGAAAAACCAAGGACTCATACAAGGCTCGTCTTGATCTAGTGGCTATGGATACAAGGCTTGAATTACACCCGAGGCAAGTAGATAGAAAAGCTTTCCTACCCACTCCTTGCTTCATGCTCTCTCCAACTGAAAAAATGAGTTTTTGTGAATTCTTGAGTGCGGTTAAGTTGCCAAATGGCTATGCATCAAACATATCACATTGTGTGAGCACTAGTGATTATCGAATTACGGGGTTGAAAAGCCATGATTCCATGTTATCTTGCAAAGATTGCTTCCTGTTGCCCTACGTAGATGTTTGAAAAAGGATGTGAGCAAGGTTTTAATTGAGCTTTGCTTGTTCTTTAAGGAGTTATTGGCAAAAACATTAAGAGTTGATGTCTTAGAACAACTTGAGAAAGATATTTTAATTTTGTGCAAGCTTGAGAAGATATTTCCACCATCGTTTTTCGATATTATGATCCATTTATGCGTACACTTATCACATGAAGCAATCCTTGCAGGACCGGTGCAATACCGTGGATGTATGCATTTGAGAGGTACATGCATATTCTTAAGGGCTATGTGCGTAACAAAGCCCATCCAGAAGGCTCTATTGCTGAAGGTTACATTGATAATGAGGCTCTTACGTTTTGCTTTATGTACTTCAACGAAGGTGAGACAAAATTTAATAGACTAGAGCGGAATTATGATGGGCATATTAAAGCTACACAAGATGGAAATATTTTTAAGAGTTGATGTCTTAGAACAACTTGAGAAAGATATTTTAATTTTGTGTAAGCTTGAGAAGATATTTCCACCATCGTTTTTCGATATTATGATCCATTTATGCGTACACTTATCACATGAAGCAATCCTTGCAGGACCGGTGCAATACCGTGGATGTATGCATTTGAGAGGTACATGCATATTCTTAAGGGCTATGTGCGTAACAAAGCCCATCCAGAAGGCTCTATTGTTGAAGGTTACATTGATAATGAGGCTCTTACTTTTTGCTTTATGTACTTCAACGAAGGTGAGACAAAATTTAATAGACTAGAGCGGAATTATGATGGGCATTTTAAAGCTACACAAGATGGAAATATTTTTGTATTTAAGCAAAAACTATGTGGAATAGGAGCTGCAGTTAATGATGTGTTGAATTTAAAAGATTTGAAGAAAGTTCAATGGTACGTGTTGAATAATTGTGATGAAGTTCAACCGTATGTGAGATAAGTAAACCACCATATGATTATATTCACTAGAAAATTTTTCTTTTTGAATTCTACTACTTGCACAACTATATGTGTCAAATAATGGTGTGTAATAATTTATAGGCAATACATGGATGAATTTGAGAGACAAGGTATGAGGAATGTTCAAAAGAGGATAGAATCAGAGTTCCATACATGGTTTCTAAATACGTAAGAGCTATAAATTTTTAACCTTATTTGTGCATTTAAATAATGTAGTTAAGTATATACTAATACATTGCACATCATAAATGGAATTAGGTCACAAAGCAACAACTTGAAGGAACCATGGACGCTTCCAATCAACTTATGAACCTAACTTGAGGTCCTGATAGTCGAGTAACACGATACAGTGGTTGCATTATCAATGGGACCAGATTTCACACTCAAGATTGTGACATGAACCGAAAAACTCAAAATAGTGGTGAGGTTGTTAAGGGTGACCATAAAGGAGAAGACATTGCTTTTTATGGAGTTGTTAGAGATATAGTCGAGTTGAAATAGCTAGGGAGAAATCAAGTGTTCCTCTTTAAGTGTGATCGGTGGGATGTTGGCAATGAAAAAAATGGAATGAAATTTAATGATTATAAATATGTTAGTGTGAATGTTACAAGAACTTGGTAAAAGGATGAACCGTTTGTGCTAGCATGGCAAGATGTACAAGTGTTTTATATGAAGAACATGAAATTTGGCAACAATTATTGAGTTGTACAAAGAATAATACCTCGGGCAATATATGACATTCTAGTGAAAGGGAATGAAAAGGAAGAGGAAGAGAAAGACGAAGAGGAAGAAAAAGAAAAAGACGATGATGAACCATACCAAGAATTTGAATCATTTGGTCTTGGAAATGTTGTGCACATGGATGATCAACCCATAGAATTATGCAAAGAAGACATGGAAATGATATGTGTTGATATTGATGGCGAATTCCATGAGGAGAAACTTGAAGATGATGAAGTTAATGATGATATGATTGATTATGATAGTGATGATAGTCAATGAAATTTGCTGCTATTTAATTTTCTATGGCTTTATGGTTGCTTTTGAAATTCTGTATATATTGTTTGATTTCCTTGGAAATACCGCTTTTTTCTATGGTTGGATTGATGGAATGATGCCAAGCTTTTTAACATTACATGCAATGCCTCCTTACAGAAGTTTGATTGTTATAATACATTTGTAATAACAACGAAATGAAGAATTATGGAAGATTTGGATTTATTTTTAGCAATAATTATAGAAAAGAAAACAAAAAATCCAGAGTTGAGTTGATTCTCCGAATTGTTACATTAAGGGAAATATTTATACTTCTTTTAACATACAGAAATATGAAATTCAGAAGCATGTGATAGGCCAAGGCTCCGAAAAGGTCACTAACGAAATACCGCATTTAGAAGCCCACTTATTACACAATTTAGACAAAAATGGAATTGTGCTAACAACTTTGTGGATCTGCTTCCTGCAATAAGTTCTGCTTTCATTGGGGTTTCCTAGAGCTACTTGCTTCTCATTAACTCTTTCTATTATTAGATTTACCTGCTGTTCTTCTTCTTGTTGGTGTAATTGTTGTTTGTGCTCGTTGTTATAAAGCCCTAGATGGTGTCCATCTCAGAGTGAGTTTTATCAGATATTTTTATATCTGTGCTTGATATCTGACTTTCACTAGTTAATGGATTCGTGGAAGCAATGAATAACCTACATTGTTCTAACTGAAGTTGGTTTTGTGAATTTGGTTGCGCTGCGCTGGGCGGGCAGGTTATGTGTACATAATACCTTGAAGAAAGAAAAGGTTTGATCCAAGCATTTGCACAAGGACTGGAAATTCTCTGATCTTCCCAACATAACCCAGGTTTTCCTTCTCTCTCTCTTTACACAATACACTACATCTTCTTGCTCCTGCTCTATTTCTTGGATTCAAGGATAGACATATGGGGGCTAATGTTCATTGCTTAAATTCTGTTTTCCAGTTATCCCCTGAATGATGCTGCGGCTCATGCATTTTATCTTCCCTCATTCTTCCCATGTGGGGGCTTTCAGATTTTGAAGGAGCCATTTCAAGTTTATTTGATTCTTTAAATTTTTGAAGTTTTCTTTGGAATATTTTGTATCTATGTTTTGCTTTATGCTTCAAATTGTACATTGGGTTGTGATAAATGAAAGAATGCACTGCATCCATTAAATGAAAGACACAAAATGCACTGATTCTGCGGTTCATGCTTCTTCAATTTGTTGTTATGAAGAAGCATGTTTGTGAATTGGAGAATGAGTTTTGAGATAAGAATATATGGGAGATTGGGGTAGAGGTGATCTATAAATTATGTATCCTAAGGTTTTATTTAGAAAATTTAATTTGGAAAAAGACTTGTGGAGTAAAATTACAATGAAACGTAAGTTATTTTTTTTCTCATATTTTTATTCTCTCGTTTCACAAATTCTCATTCAATTTCAAGATTCAAATCAGTCTGAAAAATATATATATATATATCATAATAAAATATACTAAAACTTTTAAAATTTCATTTTAACAATTTACGAATGATTCAATTTTTGTAAATTAGTGATATCAATTTTACTTTAAAAGATAAATAATATTTTTTTTTCAACAGTATTTTAAAATTCAATAAAACTCATTAATAATAAATAAGATCTTGTGTAAAGCACGGACATCTTTCCTAGTCTATCTATATGTATATCTATATGTATATCTTATTTTATATATATATATATATATACGAAAATGAGTTGGACCCCCAGTGGGGGTGCTGGGGGTCTGCTCCCATTGGTCAAAAACTCTGTGTTTGGTTGTGCTTTTGAAATGTGATTCTACATGCTAGTTTCAGCTCCATGTTTGGTAAGAGTTCTAGAATTAATTTTTCAAAATCTACCGAAAGTTCTGTCCATTCTGCGCGTTTCTTGTATTTTTTTTGGCCAGGGGAAGACCGCCCGGTCGTCCCTAGGGACTACCACCCGGATGTCCTCTATTGTACAGATTTTTTTTTTTTTTTTTTATTGATTTATATAATTGGGAAAAATATTTTCTGAAATTTTTTAAATTTTTGTTGGGTTGCTATAGCATAGTTTTCTTTTTGTTTTCCTTTTTTGTCCTTGTCTTTTGTTTTGTGTTTGTCTTCTTTTTTTTCCTTGGAAATTTTTTTTTAATTTTTATATTTTGTTTACAATTTTTGTCTCTTTTGATAACAGTTATAAATCAATTATGTAATAAAAAAATTCACTAATTATGTTTTATTGCAATTTTATATTATAATTCATTCCATTTTTTCAACTAATTTGAAAAATTAAAAAAATGAGAAATATTTTTAATTTGTAAAATGTAATTTTTGAAACTTATTTAAGACTCTTAATACATATGGACAAAATAACTCTATTTCTTTTATCTTAATTATAATTTTTTTAGTGGATGTTAAATATTTGTGTATCAGACAAGTTTAACCCTTTTTTTTAATAGAATATTAAAGAAAATTATACTAAACAAATTTATAACTTATTTTAATTCTTTCAAACCAATAATCTAAAACATTATAATCATAAATCCTCACTTACATGTAATTCCAACTTGAGTCGTTATCTATCAATGCTCTATTCATAATAAATATGAGTAGGGACTCATTAAATCATTAAATTGTAACACATGAAATAATAATAAAGTATTGTACATAAACTTGATATATTAACATTTATTGTTATTTAATGATAACAAATACTTTTTTTTTTTCTTTTTTTTGGAGCTTGTTTTACGTTAGTAAAATTTTACATATTTTAATTTTTATGATTATTGCTAGAAAAAACCTATGTATTTGACCAAAAAGAGAACCATGCTGCAGTACAACCCAACTCTCTTATATAAGTGCATAGATATATATCTGGTACAGTTTAAGTGAGTGGTGGATAGCATAATACCAAATGTAAATTAAGTAAATAAGATTTTCATGGGACTGTTTAGAGATTAAAAATATCAAATATTATTAGACAGTCATCCTAAAAAATAATATATTTGTTGCAAAAATATTCTTATGCCACTTCAAATTATTTTACCTTTTTATCCAATTAATAGTAAAAATAATTAAATATTTTTATTGCATCCTGTTAAAACAAAGTATAACGCAGCGGAATAAAAATTTCGGTCATACCTTTTGAACAGAGTCTGAATTGAAGGATCTTGTGGGTAAATCACGTGCTTCCTGAATCTGATCAGTCAACCCAGTAATGGAGTGATATTACAATAGTGAATATCACTCACACAAATCATAGTGCAAATGGCTTTTGATCGTTGGTTTTTTGGGAGAGAATCAGTATATGGGAAAAAACTCAAACATACGTTGTTTTTTTCTTAATCACCCATATCCTATATATTATCATATATATATTCTGTTTATCTCATTTATCCATATCAGTTATATGAGATAATATGAGATATATCATCTATCCATATCAATTATATGATAGATATTTATATATCCTGAGTGGTTATCCAAATAGGTTTGAATTTAAATTCAAAATCCATTTGGGTAAGGTTCAAAAAATTAAAAGGGTCATGCCACATAGGCGTCCATTTCTAACACATCCTAATCAAACATAATACAATAATCTCCTATTCGTATTTAAGAGTAATGATATATATATATATATATATATATATATATATATATATATAAAACCTA
>NW_021027076.1:329597-367069 GCF_004153795.1 Camellia sinensis | reverse complement strand
ATTGAACTGCCATGTTTGTTCAAATGCTATTAACAGTTTAGTCTGTGTAACCTCTGTGCAAATGCTATTAAACATGGCAGTTTGAACAAATAGATGTTTTCAGTAAAGACATACACTCTGTCCCTCAAATTCAAATAGAACTGCTATTAACCCCCATCAAACAGAAGTATAGCACAGCACTACAAATTTCTCATGTATGCAGATTTAAAAAATGGCCTCTTCTTCTAACAATAGCAACATAAGATTACAACCGAGGCTATGCAATTGTGGAAGAACTACTGCCATACATATTGTAAGAACCAATGAGAATGGAAATGAAGGGCGTTTGTTCTTTGTTTGCCCATCAAAATATGTAAGTATGTATTGGAAATTTTAATCCTTTAGTAGTCACAGTAATATTTGTCGTATTCAACTAACTGATTGTCATGCATTGTAGAGTACCACTCCCACTCCCCATTGCAATTACTTCAACTTCGTGGCTGAAGATGATGAAGGCGTTATGTCCACAATCCCTTCCAACACTAGAGTTTTCTAAATCCTCTCAAGGAAAAACATAAGGCACCAAATGGGAAAGGATTAGAAGGCAATAACATAATCAATAACAAAGAGTTCATTGATAATCACGCTTCCGTTTAACCGTTCATCAATGGATTCAGGTATGTCATTTTGTCTTGATTTCTTTATAATACACATGGTAAATGATCCAAAGTGTAAGGTTTATGTTCTGAAATTTATGTTTAACACATAGATATATATCTGGTAAAGTTTAAGTGAGTGTTGGATAGCATAATACCAAACGTAAATTAAGTAAATATGATTTTCATGGGAGTGTTTAGAGATTAAAAATATCAAATATTATTAGACAGCCATCCTAAAAAATAATATATTTGTTGCAAAAATATTCTTATGCCACTTCAAATTATTTTACCTATTTATCCAATTAATAGTAAAAATAATTAAATATTTTTATTGCATCCTGTTAAAACAAAGTATAACGCAGCGGAATAAAAAAATTAGGGTCATACCTTTAGAACAGAGTCTGAATTAAAGGATCTCGTGGGTAAATCACGTGCTTCCTTAATCTGATCAGTCAACCCAGTAATGGAGTGATATTACAATAGTGAATATCACCCACACAAATCACAGTGCAAATGGCTTTTGATCGTTGGTTTTTTGGGAGAAAGTCAGTATATGGGAAAAAACTCAAACATACATTGTTTTTCTCTTAATCACTCATATCCCATATTATCATATATATATTATGTTTATCTCATTTATCCATATCAATTATATGAGATAATATGAGATATATCATCTATCCATATCAATTATATGATAGATATTTATATATCCTGAGTGGTTATCCAAATAGGTTTGAATTTGAATTCAAAACCCATTTGGATAAGGTTCAAAAGATTCAAAGAGTCATGCCACATGGGCGCCCATTTCTAACATCTCCCACTCGCACATGAGTTGGCATGACACTGCCACATCTCTATCTCAATCCCCCAAAAAATGAACAATCTCATACTAGCTAATGCACCGTGCGACCGCTGAGAACACCTACATGTGGGAGCTCTATACTAAAAACTCAATATGAGTCAGCATGAAGACATCAACCCAAAAAGAATAGAAATAGTGTCTCATGTACCCAGACCCATCTAGCTACATCAGTCCAAAAACATCTCTAATCCCTTAAAGAGCATGTTTGACTCTCCTAGGTCTCGCATTATATTCACACCCAATCAGCATCCTATAAAGAGCGATGTGAGTTGTCGACAGTGAATATAGAGCAGAGATGTAGAACTAGATAATCTTCCCTTCACCCTCATATCATTCAATTTGAAATTGACCGTTTTCCCAGTAATGTTCCTTAAAGCCGAATCATACATGATCGCAAGCAACATACCAAAGTAGCTAAACATCAACTCCTCATCTTATGACATAGTCAAAGGTCACAAAAGGCACAAAGTGAAGTCATTTAGGGAAAAATGACTTTTAAGACTCACACGGTGAAAAAGCAGGGATCCATTCTTTCACCTCGCTAACGGGTCGATAAGCACATGCAGTATGAATGCACATTATAGTGGAGTAACTCTTCCAAAGAGTGATGTTAAACTCACACACTATACAGATCTTAGTCTAGTCGCTCTGAAGCGCACAAGTTGCTTCCTAGCATCTAACTCGAATTCTCTATTTGCTCGCCTCTCAGGCATCAAATGAGATCTCGCATCTGGCTATCCATAACAGGCACATCATGGAAAAAATGGGTACTCTCATATCCATGGTCGGTCTCTAACAAGACCTCATCTTGGCTCCAACCAAGGAGACATAGCTAGTGGATAATTTTGGCTTTTCTATTTGCTCCAAATACAATAAGCCACTAGTCTCATCCTTACTCGCTACCTAGTGCTAAGGGCGATTGCTCGTGTGAGTGAGCCAATCTTGCCTGCTGCTAACATCAATTTAATTATTTTGTGTATGCTAATTCACAAACCATTGCAAAAGGTAGTAAACATAAATGTGTAATAGAAACAAATATGAATACTAATGGCATAAATATCCCAAAAATATGAGTTCAACTGAATACACATAAATATATCACCACCTATGTAGTCCTAAAGCCCTAACATGAGTAAGATAAACATCTCTAGCAGTAGGCTTAGTCAAAGGGTCCGCAACCATGCGACTCGTAGGGATGTGCTCCAGGATCATTTCTTTCTGCGCCAAAATGTCTCTGATAAAGTTGAACCTCACATCAATGTGTTTGGTTCTGCCGTGGTATTTAGGATCCTTAGCGTAAGCAAGTGCAGCCATGCTGTCACAATGGATAGTCACAGGGTCTGAAGTGTGTGTGACAACATCCAAATACTGAAGGAATCTCCTTAATCACACAGCTTCCTGAACGGCAGATGAACAAGCCACAAATTCAACCTCCATCGTCGATAAGGCGATACAGGATTGCTTCTTACTGCTCCAAGAAATAGCACCATCCCTAAGCATGAAAGCATATCCTGAAGTAGACTTACGTTCATCTAGGTCTCCTCCCCAGTCAGCATCACAATAGCCAACTAGATGTAGATCTGAACTCTGGTAGCAAAGTGTGTAATCTGCAGTTCCTCTAAGATATCGTAATATCCTCTTAACTGCTTTCCAATGAGCTGGTCCTGGGTTGGATTGGTAACGACTCACCAATCCGACTGCATAACAAATGTCAAGACGCGTACACATTATAGCATACATCAAGCTTCCAACAACATTTGCATAGGGAACACGGGCCATCTTTTCATTTTCTTCTTGAGTCTTAGGACCCATATCAAGACTTAGGCTCTCGCCTTTTGCAACAGGAGTGTCAATGGGTTTGCAGCTCTGCATCTGGAATCGCTCTAGAATAGTCTTAATGTAAGTCTCTTGAGACAAACCAAGAAGTCTCCTAGAGCGATCCCTAAGGATCTTAACACCGAGCACATAGCTCGCCTCACCCATGTCCTTCATCTCAAATGTAGAGAACAACCACATTTTAGTGGCGCCAATCATCTCCTTGTCATTTCCAGCCAATAATATGCCATCTACATATAATGACAATATCAGAAAAATGTCCTTGGACCGCTTAACGTACACACGGTGATCTTCATCAATCATCGTAAACCCATTAGAAACAATGGCTCGATGAAATCTCAGATTCCACTGTCTGGATGATTGCTTTAAGCCATAAATAGATCGTTGAAGCTTGCAAACTTTGCGCTCCTGACCTACTGCCACAAAGTCTTCTGGTTGATCCATATAGATCTCTTTATCCAATTCTCCATTGTGAAATGCAGTCTTAACGTCCATCTGATATAGCTCTAAGTCCAACTGAGCTACTATGGCCAGGATTAGGCGAATAGAGGCAAACCTTACAACTGGTGAAAAAATTTTCTCATAGTCCACACCCTCTTGTTAGGTGTAACCTTTCGCCACTAGGCGAGCCTTATACCTTTCTATGGAACCATCCATCTTGCGCTTGATTTTGAGAACCCATTTGTTCCCAATAGTCTTGCGCCCTGGCGGCAAATCAACCAAGTCCCAGACATGATTTTTCTTCATAGACTCTATTTCTTCATCCATTGCAGTACTCCATTCTTTACTAGCAGGGGATGAGAGAGCCTCTTTGAGATTCTTAGGCTCCATCTCATCACTCGAAGCAATCATGAATGCTTCCTCTTTAATCTCAAAACGATGACGGGGTATAGCTCCATGTTTGCTTCTACGTAGTTGAGAATCCTGAGAATCCTCATCCATTGGATCTAATCCATGGGTAGGTAGATCGCTCCCACTGTCCCTAGGAGCTTGAGGAATTATCTCCTCATTCTCTACTAGGCTACTAGGTGCGCCTTCAAGTAGAGCCTCCATCTCATAGAGTTCTACTTCTCTAGTTACCTCACCTCTGCTAGGGAAATCCTCCTCTAGGAAATCCACATCTCGTGACTCAATTTCAGTCACACTTCCATCCGGATGCTCCCCAACAAACACATAGCCCTTAGAATGCTCACTATAGCGAATGAAGATACACTTTTTCCTCTAGGGCCCAACTTCCCAAACTTATGAGAAGCGTTGTGTATGTAAGCTGCCGAACCCCAAGGCCGCAAATTGCCCAAATCAGGGTTTTTTCCAGTCCACATCTGATATGGGGTGGAAGGAACTGATTTGGAGGGCACACGGTTAAGGACATAGGCAGCAGTCAACAAAACATCTCCCTAATAAGAAATGGGAAGATTAGCTTGCGCCATCATTGATCTAACCATGTCAAGCAATGTGCAATTCCTTCTCTCCGCTACACCATTTTGCTGCGGAGTCCTAGGAATTGTCAATTGCCTGATGACTCCTTTTTCCTCACAGAGCACTTTAAATTGCTCAGATAGATATTCACGTCCTCGGTCAATCCTTAGAGCCTTAATGCTCTTGTCTAATTGATTCTCAGCCTCATTAACATACCGTCTAAAGCAATCCAATGCTTCTGACTTGTGAGAAATCAAATAGACATGACCAAAACGCGTGCAATCATCTATAAATGTGATGAAATAAGGGGCTCCATGCCTTGCCCTCACATTCATTGGTCCACATATATCAAAATGAATAAATTGCAATGGGATAGATGCCCTTATGGCTTTCCCAAATAGTTTCCTTGTTGCCTTTCCAGCAAGGCAGTGCTCACAAGTAGGCAAAGTGACTCTAGCGAGTGGGCCTAAAAGACCTTCTCTAGCCAATCTAGTCATCCTGTCTTGCCCTATGTGGCCTAATCTAGCATGCCATCTCATAGAATCATTATCACAAAAAGATGCAATATTAGAAACAGAGCCATTGGCATTTTTATTAAGACTAGAATCATCCACATCCAAAACTAAAAAACCATCTGAAAGATAACCAAAACCATAAAAAATTGTTCCCAAATAAATGCTAACACCATTATTCTCAAAACAAAAGCTAAAACCAAGGCTCATCATGCTAATAATTGAAACTAAGTTTCGCCGAATATCCGGAGCATAAAGAACATCATGAAGATACAAGGTGCGCTCTCGTCGCATTTCCAGCTTGAATGTGCCAATGCCAAGCACCTCCACACTGGACTCGTTCCCCATGTAAACTTTTCTACTCCCAGCAGGTACTCGGCAATACTCAACGAACCCTACTCTGTCCCTCGTGATGTGGTCTGTTGCTCCGGAGTCTACAACCCAAAAATGAGGAGAATGAGCAATTAATGCTTGACTAGACACAAAGCATTGAATGCGAGAAATTAAGTAAGGGAGTACCTTCTTCTGCTCAAGGCAATCCCAAGCGAAGTGTCTTTCTTTGTTACAGTTAAAACATGTCAATTTAGCCTTTGCCTTCTTACCACCTCTCTTGCCCCTACGCTTGAAATTTCTAGCGCCATTGGGCTTAAGCGCAGCTGCTGCTTGCTTCTTAGGGGCACCTTTTGCTTTTTCATGTTTGAATTGAGAAGTCCTATGTGAGCTTGACTCAACCACCATAGCAGAACCATCAGACTTAGCCGCTTCAAGGCGCTCAGCCTTTAGCTCCAAATGACGCGATATGTCTTCGAATGTTTTCACACTCTCATTATGCATCATGTTCTGCTTCATCTGCTCCCAAGAATTTGGCAGAGAGCGAATCACAGCTTGTACTTGCTGCTCTTGAGTCAAATTGTGCCCAGCAGCCGCAAGCTCACGTATCATGGCTGACATGACCCTCAAATACTGCTTCATCGAGTGATGCGCCCTTTTCTGATATGAGTCAAACTTCATAGTCAACCCACGTAGCTTTGCCAAAGAGGTAATACCAAACTTTTGCTTGAGAGCTTCCCACATCTCAAATGCAGTCGGGCAATGCTCAAACTCACTAATCAAGTCGTTGTGCATGCTGCTCAACATAGTAAAGTGCGCACACCGATCTTTGTTACGCCAAGTCTGAAAGGCTTCATGATCACGACGATGTTAAGCTGTATTGCCCTGCTCTGGTTCAACCATCACTTGTTCAAGTGTGGTCAACACTTCTTGCTCATTGAGGAGGTATTGGATCTTACGGCGCCATATATCGTAATTGTCGCCATCAAATTTCTCTCCCTTAGTTAAGTCTGCCACCACTGTCTTAGCATCCATTTCTACATACAGAGTAAACAAATGCGCAGGGGATATTAATGATAGCAACACAAAAAATTATTTTGCAGCAAAAGAATCTAAATTAAATAATGATAATTTTACACATGTCTCAAGATCGAAAATTTACTATGATCGTAATCATCTCTTGTGCCTCTAGTGATAATTATCAAAAAATTAATTTAATTCCACGCGCAAAAAAACAGAAAAAAAAACAGTCTCCCACTATTTATGGCATATACAAAGCATAATAAATTTCATACAATAGTATCTTAAAGTAAATTTACAGTTAACTCATACTATATTCATTTAATAATGGAATTCAAATAAATAAATAAATAAATAATCATGCTTCTTTAATTGCAACATATTACAAACCCAAAAAATATGTTGTATATAATATTCATATTATGCCATAATAAAATGTAATCATTCTGAAATTTTTCTGAAATTTTCTGAAATTTTAAATAACTAATAAAGACACATTAAAATTAGAAATAAAAAATCTAGAAACTGATAAACTGAAACAATATTCAGATTATGCCATAATTAAAATGTACATTATTCTGAAATTTTTTGAAATTTTAAATAACTAATAAACACACATTAAATTAGAAATAAAAAATTCAAGAATCTGATAAACTTAAAAAAAATATTCCAGTAAATAGTAAAACATTTCAGAAGTCTACAATAAAAAATTCAACCCTAGAAAATAATTTATGCAATACCAGAAGCATTTTAAAGCATAAATAATGAATTATAATCACAGGAAAAATACTTTTTATTTTCATAAAATTTTCAAAATTTTACAAAAGATAGAAAATATAATTATGAGTCTAACAGTACTAACCACGCTTAAAATAAAGTTATAACGAATTAGTTATGATCATTTAACGTAGTTTTGAATTTAAAAACAAAACAAACAGACCCTAACATTAGCAGCCCAGCCGGCGGAGGAAAAACGGCGCGGCTCGGCACGCGGCGCGCGTGTGTGGCGGAGAGGGCGCGCGTGGAAAGCGCGAAACAGCGCGCGCATGGAGGCGCGTGACAGCGCGTGACGGTGCGTGGAGGCGCGTGGAAGCCTCCCACGGCGTTAGGTGGCGCGTGAGGCCCACGCTTCGCCTTCCAGGGTGTTTTCTGGTTCGATTTTTGTACTGCCGGACTCCAGTCTAGCGCGTGGAAGCGCGTGGAAGCGGCTCACGGCGTCAGGTGGCGCATGAGGCCCACGTGCTGCCTTCCAGGGTGTTTTTTGATCTAATTATTGTACTGTCAGACTCTATTTTTTAAAATAAAACCATTTATGGTATTAAAAAAGACATTAATGAACATAAAAATAGGTATTTATGCTCTTAATCTAATGCAAGTAGACATTTTTCCTCCTTTATAAACATTCATGTATATAATGTATACATATACATATAAAAATATACACACGATTAAAGAAAAACACAAAAATACTCATTCATGCTCTGATACCAATGTTAAAACAAAGTATAACGCAGCGGAATAAAAAATTATGGTCATACCTTTAGAACAGAGTCTGAATTGAAGGATCTCGTGGTTAAATCACGTGTTTCCTTAATCTGATTAGTCAACCCAGCAATGGAGTAATATTACAATAGTGAATATCACCCACACAAATCACAGTGCAAATGGCTTTTGATTGTTGGTTTTTTTGGAGAGAGTCAGTATATGGGAAAAAACTCAAACATACGTTGTTTTTCTCTTAATCACCCATATCTCATATTATCAGATATATATTCTGTTTATCTCATTTATCCATATCAGTTATATGAGATAATATGAGATATATCATCTATCCATATCAATTATATGATAGATATTTATATATCCTGAGTGGTTATCCAAATAGGTTTGAATTTGAATTTAAAACCCATTTGGATAAGGTTCAAAAGATTCAAAGGATCATGCCACATGGGCGCCCATTTCTAATACATCCTAATCAAACATAATACAATAATCTCCTATTCGTATTTAAGAGTAATGATATATATATATATATATATATATAAAACCTAGAGTTTGAACCCTATAACAAAATAAGCTCTGAATTTTTAATTTTGTCAATTTAAATCCTAAACTTTTGATTTGCTTTCAATTTAAACTATTTGTCTATTTTTGTTAAGTAAAATAAATGAAAAATATATATGTTAGTTATTAAATTCAACGAAAAATATATTTTAGATATTTTTTATACACTTACATTGAGTATAATGACTAAATATAAAAAATTTTCGTCCACTTTATTTAACAAAAATAGGCAAATTGTTTAGATTGAAAACAAATCAAAAGTTTAGAGTTTAAATTGATAAAATTCAAATTTTATTCTGTCATATTTTTCAAACCCTGAGATTTTTTTTTTTTTTTTTTAATTTTCCCAATAGAGTGTTATACAAAAATTTATATATAGAATAATA
Source organism: Camellia sinensis (assembly GCF_004153795.1). NCBI lineage: Eukaryota > Viridiplantae > Streptophyta > Magnoliopsida > Ericales > Theaceae > Camellia > Camellia sinensis. The sequence continues at coordinate 357,999 of NW_021027076.1, read as the reverse complement.
TAACTTCTTTTTGTTGTTTTGTTTTCAATCAAAATAAAATCTATCACTGTCCTCATAATTTCAAAAATATCATTGACACTTCATTATAAATATTTTTTTCCTGTACAAAATTTTTTGTTTGTAAACAATTTTTCTTTTATATAATTTTTTAAAAATTATATTGAGTAATGTTTGGTTTATTGGAATAAAAGTGAAATGTAATATAATAATTATTAGGGAAAATTATTATTTTTTTTTTAAATCCAAGGGTTTGAACCCTATAATAAAATAAATTTTAGATTTTTAATTTTATCAATTTAAATTCTAATTTTTTTATTTTTTCGTAATTTAAACCATCTATCTCTTTTTATTAAGTAAAACTGACAAAAAATAATAGTATTTTAATCATTTAACTCAATAAAAATAGTATTTTAGATATTTGTCATACATCTATATTGAGTTTAATAACTAAAATATTATTTTTTTGGGGTCCTTTTTGCTTAACAAAAATAGACAGATGATTTATATTGAAAACAAATAAAAAAATATTTAAATTGACAAAATTAAAAATTAAAAATTAAAAATTCAGAATTTATATTTTATATTTTATAAAAAAATATTTTCACTTTCGTAATAAACTAAAAACTATCTTTAGTAAAACTAAAAGTATTATAATTGTGAAATTTAAATTTACTACAAAAATTATTATATTTATGAAACGTAAATTTATTACAATAGTATATCGTGCTTTGCACGACCATTTTTTCCAGTATTATAAATAAGAGGCGGTTAGTCTTTGTTTGGGATGTGAGTTAACTTTTTGGTTTTTTGGCTTTTTAGCTTGTTAAAAAGTCTCATTTGGGATGGGATTTTTGGTTTTTTTGACTTTTATGAGAGAAAAAATGAAATGATTATTGTTTGGATGTAATATTTTATCTTATTGACTTTTTAGTCTATTGTCTTTTTATGGCTAAAATAGCAAAAAAAAGATTATCCCAAACATAGCCTTAGATATTGCTAGAGTAGATGGCTCTCATTTTTTTTCTTCCTATTTTATCCTTTTGTTTTTTTGTACTATTAGAGCATCTCCAATGGTGTGCCATTGGAGCTGTTATTGCCAAATTATGGCAGGAGTTAATAGAAAGGCACTTCCAATGGTAAGTTTTAGCAGCTGTTACTTTTGGCAAATGCCAAAACTTGTGTCAAATATGACACAAGCTTGCCTAGTCAATTTCAACCAACTGTTTCCTCCCTCCCTCCCTTCCTTCCTTCCTTCCTTCCTTTTTCATCAACCTTTCCAAACACAGAAGCAACATTCACCCAAAAATCACACAAATTTCAAATATATCAACACAGTGATTTGAAGCAATTTTAGCATAGTGATTTTAAATTCTAAATTTCAATTTTTAACGCAGTGATTTCAAATTCCAAATTTCAATTTCAATTTCAACACATATCAACACAGTGATTTCAAATTCCAAATTTCAATTTCAGTAATTTGAAGCAAAAGAAAAAAATTAAAAAAAAATTAGAAAATCAACACAGTGAAGTCAAAAAAAAAAAAAATTACCTAATAGAAATGGGTTGATCTTCTTCGTGTTCTTTGGATGATCTTTTTTATGTTCATTAGGGTTTCAATCTTCTTTGTGATCTTGTCCAACGTCGCCGATCCATTCTAGGAGAGAGAGAGAGAGAGAGAGAGAGAGAGAGGTGGGGGTAGATGGCAGCACTTGGGAAAAAGGGAGATTGAGAGTGAGAGAGAGAGAGGAAGAGGGATAGAGTGAGAGTGAGAGGGAGATGGAGGAAAGGTTGTCTTCGGCGATTGAGGGTAGACACTGTCGCTGATTGAAGAGAGTGAGAGTGAGAATGAGAGGAAGAGGGATAAAGTGAGAGTGAGAGGGAAATAAAGGTTGTTGTTGGTCTTCGGCGATCGGGGGTCAACACCATCGCTGCTTGAACAAAGAGAGATAATATCTGAGAGAGAGAGAGAGAAAGAGAGGGAGAGAGAGAGAGAGAGAGACTGAGAGGGAGAGAAATGAAAAATTGCTAAGAGAGAGAGTGAAAAGGGAGAGGAATAAAGTTAGATAATTCTACACAAATCATCTCAACCGTTGATGATTTGTACGTGGACAATGGTAATGAAAGAAATAGAGCAGTTGTGCTTTGTTTGGCTAATAAAAACACACAAAAAAAAAACAAAAAAAAACAAAAAACAAAAAACAATAGAAGGTATGAAGCCATTGTGCTCCGTAGTTATTTTTTATTTTTTATTTTTTTTAAGTGGTATGAATTTTAGTGTAGTGAATTATATTTAATTTTTTTCCTTCAATTTTTCAATTTTTTTTTCATTTTTTATATTTGTTATAGCGATTCCGATTTTGAACCAACCATTGTTGTATCCTGGGCTCAAGTTTCATAATCTTGTATTTGTTGTTTTTGTCTCTTTCTCCCTTATTCCTCATTGAAATTGAGTATTGAAGTGCCTTGGTTGTGGTTGGAACATGTCGGTTGCTAGTTGGTTCAAATTGTTGTTGTCCAGATTTTGGCCTCTTCGCTCGAACGCAAGTGATGCTTCTTGTGCAATAGCGAGCTTTATGAGCTCCCAGTACTTTTGCAAGCCTGCAAAGATACTGAGAGGGTAGTGTTCTTCACTCGAGTGAGAACTCTTGCGTTCAAGCAACAGTCTTCTGTCTGTAAAACTTTTAGGAGTCTGCATTCTACACTCGAGCAAAGATTCTAGTGCTCGAGTGCGGTTACTTATTTGTAACTAGTCGTTCAAGCGATAACTCTTGTGCTCGAGCGATCTGCGCTTATATCTGTTCGCAAAAACACCTTTTTCATCACTTTTTTGATATCTTTTTTCTCAAAAGCCCTAGACCAACTCTCCCTCTCTCTAAAACTCTCTTTATATATATATATATTCACCTAGATCTACGTGTGCCTTTGTTAAAAAGGTAGCACATCTTAGGAGCTCTCTTTTGATCCGATTAAAGCTTGGTTTCAACGTCTTTGAAGTTCCTCCATCTTTTCCTTTGGTCTTCTAAGCTTGATGTAGGGAATTTCTACACTTTCATATGGTTTTTAACTTAGTTGTTTGATGTTGTATGGATAAGATTGGGATTCGGAGAATTTTAGACAAACTTAGAGTTTTGATTTAAAGTCAAAATAGGGGTTTCCAAAGCAAGGTATTAAAAATGGGTGTTGGTGTAAATATGAGGACGTTTTGTGTTAAATTTGTTGATTTTAATGCATTGTTTATGTTCGAAAGGAAATAGGGGGTTTTGCCCTAAATTGACTCCAATAATGACTTTGCATAAATAATGAAATTGGTTTTGAAAATGTGAAATTGGAGGGTTATTTATATAAACGGTGTAGTTGGATAGGTTTTATCTTTCACCTATGAAAATTTGGCTAATTTATCTATCTTTGAGATTGTATATCTGTTTAGAAATATCTGTTTTGGACTATTGGTAAAGGATAGTCATGATTGTTGTAAAAATTGCATGAGGATTAGGCTAATTGAAACTAATCTCTTATTAGTTGTCATTGAATATGACTGTTATAATACATTGTATATATATGATATTTGGGAGGAGAAAGGGGATGTACTCCATATGTGGGAGGAGAAAGAGGATGGACTCTATTGAATTAAGTTGTCCTGTGTGTCTTGGATGTAAGTTCTGAAAACCGCGCGTATACATGGGTACCGATTCCCGCGGACGAAATTTTCGTAAAATGACAAATTGAAGTGTTGTGTATTGATTATGTATGTTTGAGAACCACTGAATTGTAGTCTCAATTGGGTTGTCTGGATAATAATGAACATGACTCATGAATTGAAATGAAATGAATTGATATGAATGGAATTAAGATAAGACTGATTGGAATAAATTTTTTTTTTTTTTACATATTGTGACCTTGTAAGATATGATTGATACTGTAATGGGCATTAGACATTCTTTTCATGCTTATATTTTTGTTAAGATTCATATATTGTATTAGATTGTTTTTATTGGGTATTGCCTCACCCTATTGGGGGGAAAAAAAAAACATTTTCAGGTACTGATAACAACCTCTGCCAAGACAATAGCTCGGAGAGACTTGGAGTAAGAGCTCATTTTTGTTGTATTTAATTTGTATAGCCAAGGATTTTAACTGTATTGAGTTAGACTCATTTTATTATAACCAAGAAATGACTTGGAAAAATATAAGCCGTTAGGGCATTTAAATATCTGTTCAACTTCTATTTTTTGATTACTAGTAACACATGTTGTAAATTCAGGATAAAATATTTATGAATGTATATCGCATGTGTTATCTTTTGTATATTAACTCTAAAAAATGAAAGTATGTTGTTTTACTTCTATTTCCGCAAATGAGGTGGGTTTGTCATATTGATTTTGGGGCGTTATATTTGTCTAGTCGGGAAAAATATAAATATATAAAAAATTTTAGAAATAGTTAAAAAAATGTCACTAAAGACAAAAAATAAACAAAAAAAAATCACTAAAAAATCTATATCTAAACAACACCTACAAACTTGAAAGAAAAGTTAATTGAAATTTATCAAAATATCATATGACCATTAAAGCACAATTTTTATAATTTGACAAAATATCATTATTTATTGTCAAATTATAACAATGACAATATTATTTTAACAAATTTCATTAGAGATGCTCTTGCATATTGTGAGAAGTGATTTGGAAATACTCTTCTGATCTTGGGGAATGCTCGTGATCCTCTTCTGGTCACCTGAAAAGGAATAAACACTCCGGTAGGGGGTGCCGGAATTAGCACTCCGACGGACAAGTCATAATCCACACTCAAGAATGCTTGTATTCTAAGTTAAGCACAACAATTCTCACATACCTCTTTCTAGCTAATGTTCTTCTATTTATATCTTTTCTTTCTTGGGCCTCGAAGTTGGGCCCACTTTCAATTCGCCATTCGACTTCTTTTGTAGCAAACTGCTTTTCACTCAGCCCCTTGCTCAACCAGCTATTTGGCCGAATAGGGTAGGATTTGAAAGTTCGATACGGAGCCGAGTGCTATATATATTTCGACTCTCCAAGTTCAACTATTCGGCCTCTTTACGACTCCCAATATTCGGCCCCCATAGTACTGTGAATCGGTTTGCTACTATATCGCAGAAAAATATTTTGCTGCTAATTTGGGTGAAAATATTGTAATGAATCTCTCAATTGGAAGGAGCAATGATGCAAGTCCAAATCAAATTCATAATCACGGAGATGAGTTGAAACGAATGAGAAACAAATTGTGCATTGAAAGAGGTACAATGCTATTTTTGAAAGCTTCAAAGAGTTTATTTAAAGTTGCAAGTGTTTCCTGCTTCTATATGCCTCTATAAGATGTTGGCTTGAGTTAAGTATGCTACTGGCTGTGATGTTCATTTGGCGTTTGTGTCCACGGGACAAAAGGAATAATGCAATGCAAATTTCTCGATCTTGATTAGCTTTTCTCACATGGCTCTTACTTAGTAGTTGCAATGTTGATCCTGTCGCAATGTGTCCCATCTTTCAGCCTTGTTTATTTTGGACGATATCATTTGCGAGCTTGGTATTCTCGTTCCAATAGGAAGAGTACTCGTTTATACCAGTTTGCATGTCAGAGGTGAAGCGGTTCGGAAAAATGAGAGTCTGTCCAAGTGTTAACAAGGGGGAGTATGGTCGTGATGGGAGTTGTCAGTTTGCACCTGTGGTTGCTTAGCCAAAGAAGCAAATTGATGTATTCGCATAAGGATGAGTTGTGAGGAGACATGTTTGTGTTGAGCATGGAGATGCAACGCATATTCCTCGCCTAGGGATTCAATGCATGGTGTTACGTTGAGCACACTTAGTTGCTGCTTAAACTTGAGGACAAGTTTCTTAAAGAGGAAGAGTCTGATATGGTAGAATAAATAGGCTAAAGTGTCAATTAAATAGCTTATTAGTTGTAGTCTATAAATAGGTGATGTAATTGTCCATTGTATTGAGTTTTCGGAATAAAAGAATAAACATTGAAATTGGAGTAGAGCTTAGTTTCTCTCTCTAGCCCTTAGGGGTTTTACCTCTAATTTGGGCATTGCTCGGTGATTGCGCATGTTGTGCTCGTTCTGAGGTTTCGGAGTTTCGGCTGAGGTCCTTACCCCCGGACCTCGGGACCCTTTTGTGCTTTGCCTCGATTTGTGAACCAGGTCTTGTTTTCTCTTCCCGAAGGGAGGGAGAGGTCTCGTAGACAATATCTCAGTGGCCGTAGGCTACTTTTCGTGGTCGTAGACCCCTTTTCCCGTTTGGAGACCAATTTTCGATTTTTGGAGCCGTCGGCCGTGCGCCTCGGTTCAGGACCGCGTAACTTTCTCCGTTTGGCACGGTTTTTGGCGCACACCTTGCCTCCTCTCTCTAGAGGGACACTATGGCCCAAGAGACTACCTTTGTGGTCGCACGCCACATTCGATGCTTAACAGCCTATTTTCGGGGCACCCGGCTACGTGTTTTGACCCCCGAACCCTCGTTTTGCATCCGTCTTGGTTCATTTTTGGCATGGACCTTGTTTTCATTGTTTGGAAGGTGGTACAAGGGTGGGAGAACACCTTTTCTCCTTGGAGACCACTTTTTCCCGCCAGCCGATTTTCTTGTCAAGAAACTGGTCTCCTTGATTTTTGAGCCACATTTGCTGGTCTCCCACCATACCACTAGCTTGCATTCAGTTGGGAGACCATCAAATGGGGCTACCGACCACCTTTCAATGAGTTGAACCTTTTGAACTAGTCAGCCAACCAGGGTAAGTGGTTGGCCGAGCACCTGAACTGGTCGGCCTGCCTCCCCCAGTTTTGTCTATGTGAGTTGTTGTCAGCTGTGCCAATTGGAAGGCACAGACTGGATCCTCCAAACACGTGTATGGAGGATCTTCAACCTTGGTTTTTAGCTTCTTTGAGAAGCTTTGGTCCCTTTTGGCTATAAAGGAGGGCCTCCCCCTCCTTTGTGAGGGTTTAGAAATTAGTCTAAGGCAAAATATATATATGTCCCTCTATATCATTGCATGTTGTTTTGGCCATTGATTCTAGCATATTTTGACCATGTTCAAAACTGATTTTATTCATGATTTGGGCTGCCTTAGCTCTGTTTTGAGGTCCCATGGTCGAATGATGCTTTCCATGCATGCTTGTAATGTAATACCCTTGCCTAGCTTCAAGTTTTGAAGCCTCTTGCATGCTTAAATTGAGTTGTTTTCATGTTTTGGCATCATTGAACATGTTATCTCAGAGCTTATACTTGTGCCATATTCCCATGTTTTCCACTCTTTAAATGCATTTGAGAGTTGTGCTTGTATGCCTCATTTTTGGTCTATTGCATGAGCTTCATTTTTGTGCATTGCAAGCCATCATTTTAGTCCATTTCACCACTGTTTTGGGTCTGCATAGGGACTTTTTGGGGTTGGTTTGGTCATTTGGGCATCACTTTGCATACCTCTAGTGTAATGCACTTCACTAGTTTCGGTAATTGTGCCATCCAACATGCATCGGGTGAGTTGTTTGCATGATTTGGGACCATCTTGCATGTCATTTCAGAGCAGGAACATGTGTCATTGTATGTCATATTTCATCCTTGTCATGCTTTAGTAGAGTTGCACTTTGTTCCTTGGGTTTGGTCCCTTGCATTTGTGCATGTTTGCATGTACCTTGTTGCCTCATTTTCATCATATTGGCCACTGATTTGGGTGTGGTTGAGGCCCATTCATTTTGGTTTAACTCCATCTTGCATTGTGTATGCCATATAGTCCATGTTATCGCATTTTCGATCATTGCATTGCGTATGCCTCGTTCATAACATTGTGTATGCTAATGCATTGTGTATGCATGCCATATAATCCACATGCATTGAGTATGCCCTTGATTAGTCCATAGCATTGTGTATGCTAGTTGCATGGTTGCATGTCATCATTTGCATGTTTGCATCACTTAGTCACATTGCATTTAGGATTGCATACTAGAGTTGCTTTTGTACATGCCATGTCATTCTACTTGTTGCATTGTGTTTGGAATAGGAGTTAGTCCAAACACAGGAAACGAGGAACGTTTCATACTCCAAGTGATGAAACGTGCCTCGATTCCCGGTCGCCAACACTCTTGACCATCCATGTTGGAGTTGTTGGTTTTAGTTGCTTATATGTGCATTCATGTCCCATTGAGTCGTGCAATTCGACTCCTCGGCCATCATGCATCAGGATGCGTGATTGATGTCACGAGGATCAAGGACTACACTCCCTAGAGCTTATGCAATGATGGGGAGAGTGGTCATGCATACATATGTTGAAAATACCTTGCCTTCTCTCTCTCTCTTGCCTTTGTTGCAGAAAAACCAGAAACCAGGAGAAGGAACTGGTCGGCCGACCAGGATTTCTGGCTGGCCGACCACCCTGTGAGCAAAAACTGGTCGGTGGCCCTCCTAGTTGGTCTCCCGTGCCTATAAGCTGGTCGGCAGCCTTCCAACAGTTTCCCAGGGTGGAGTTCCATCTCTCTGGAGCTTTGTGCAAGTTTCTGAGATCAATTGCAAACAAAGGTGAGTTGGGGCATCGCAATGGATTTTCCGCACAAGGCAATTCAAGCTTGCATGCATCCTCCATCATCCAAGGCAGAGCTGAGGTAGTCCGTTTCATGTAGTTTGTATGATAGTTTACTCGCTTACTTAGATAATTTGTTAATTAGTTAGAGATATGTAATAATTAGCTGTAACTTGTTATTCATTGCGGCTGTGTAATAACTAGTTTAATTAGATTAGCTTAGATTAGCTAATTTTTTTTTTTTTGTATTATTTATTCGGACCCTCCGAGAGAGGGCAATGTTGTAATAAGTGTGCGTGTATGTGATGTATGTCTTCCAACCCCACATCTTTCTCCCTTTCATTTACCAACTTATGATGGTTAGTTTTAGGGCACGTTTCAATTAGCATCCTTATGCACGTATGTTTGCATCCATTCATCTGCTTTGCATGCACCGGGCTCAACGCATCATACTAACTGCATCGTATTTCAATTACAAGTTGAATACATGTTACCTCTAACTGCATCGTATTTCAATTCCAAGTTGAATACATGTTACCTGTAGCATCTCATATGCCATCTTAGAATAGCCGAGCCTATCTTAGTTGCATTCTTGCATGTGTTGCATTAGGCATCTCAACAAAGTTAGGATTCATGCATGTTTTCTAATTAGCTTCTTTCTTTGGCTCGGAGTACTCGGTAAGTGTTTATGCTTTAGCATCCTTGCATATGTGTGAGTGACTGCCATGATAGCATGCTTACCATGAGGCTATGTGCTTATGTGATATAACTTCCTGAATGCCTGTGGGCAAAGGTTGGGTTGCTTGAATTGGAATAATTCGTCGAAACCTGTGTTTTTATCCTACTTGCGAGTAGCAAACTTCAAACTATTTTCAAAACACACGGATATGCGATGCTTTGTTCCAAATTAGGCAATCTAGTCTATACTTGTAATTCTAGGTTAATAACCGAAATAAGAGCACATGTGTTTTCAAAAACAAGATATCATGCTTAGTAGTGGCCGATCTTTGATCGGGCAAGCGGGGGTGCTCATGAAATGACCTTCCCCGATCATACCCAAGTTCCCGAGCTGAGGCAACTTTGGTGATGACGGACACGTAGCCTTAGGCACGAGTCAGGGTTTCCTAAATTCCCCCAAAATAACATGCATCAGGTGAGTTGTTTGCATGACTCGGGACCATCTTGCATGTCATTTCAGAGCTGGAACATGTCATTGTATACCATATTTCATCCTTGTCATGCTTTTTAGAGTCTCACTTTGTTCCTTAGGTTTGGTCCCTTGCATTTGTGCATGTTTGTATGTACCTTGTTGCCTCATTTTCATCATATTGGCCACTGATTTGGATGCGGCCGAGGCCCATCCATCTTGGTTTAAGTCCATCTTGCATTGTGTATGCCATATAGTCTATGTTATCCCATGTTCGATCATTGCATTGCGTATGCCTCGTTCATAACATTGCGTATGTTAGTGCATTGTGTATGCATGCCATATAATCCATGTGCATTGAGTATGCCCTTGATTAGTCCATAGCATTGTGTATGCTAGTTGCATGGTTGCATGTCATCATTTGCATGTTTGCATCACTTAGTCACATTGCATTTAGGATTGCATACTAGAGTTGCTTTTGTACATGCCATGTCATTCTACTTGTTGCATTGTGTTTGGAATAGGAGTTAGTCCAAACACAGGAAACGAGGAACGTTTCATACTCCAAGTGATGAAACGTGCCTCGATTCCCGGTCGCCAACACTCTTGACCATCCATGATGGAGTTGTTGGTTTTAGTTGCTTATATGTGCATTCATGTCCCATTGAGTCATGCAATTTGACTCCTCGGCCATCATGCATCAGGATGCGTGATTGATGGCACGAGGATCAAGGACTACACTCCCTGGAGCTTATGCAATGATGGGGAGAGTGGTCATGCATACATATGTTGAAAATACCTTGCCTTCTCTTTCTCTTGCCTTTGTTGCAGAAAAACCAGAAACCAGGAGAAGGAACTGGTCAGCCGACTAGGGTTTCTGGCTGGCCGACCACCCTGTGAGCAAAAACTGGTCGGTGGCCCTCCTAGTTGGTCTCCCGTGCCTATAAGCTGGTCGGCAGCCTTCCAACAGTTTCCCAGGGTGGAGTTCCATCTCTCTGGAGCTTTGTGCAAGTTTCTGAGATCAATTGCAAACAAAGGTGAGTTGGGGCATCGCGATGGATTTTCCGCACAAGGCAATTCAAGCATGCATGCATCCTCCATCATCCAAGGCAGAGCTGAGGTAGTCCGTTTCATGTAGTTTGTATGATAGTTTACTCGCTTACTTAGATAATTTGTTAATTAGTTAGAGATATGTAATAATTAGCTGTAACTTGTTATTCATTGCGGCTGTGTAATAACTAGTTTAATTAGATTAGCTTAGATTAGCTAATTATTTTTTTTTTTTGTATTATTTATTCGGACCCTCCGAGAGAGGGCAATGTTGTAATAAGTGTGCGTGTATGTGATGTATGTCTTCCAACTTATGATGGTTAGTTTTAGGGCACGTTTCAATTAGCATCCTTATGCTCGTATGTTTGCATCCATTCATCTGCTTTGCATGCACCGGGCTCAACGCATCATACTAACTGCATCGTATTTCAATTACAAGTTGAATACATGTTACCTGTAGCATCTCATATGCCATCTTAGAATAGCCGAGCCTATCTTAGTTGCATTCTTGCATGTGCTGCATTAGGCATCTCAACAAAGTTAGGATTCATGCATGTTTTCTAATTAGCTTCTTTCTTTGGCTCGGAGTACTCGGTAAGTGTTTATGCTTTAGCATCCTTGCATATGTGTGAGTGACTGCCATGATAACATGCTTACCATGAGGCTATGTGCTTATGTGATATAACTTCCTGAATGCCTGTGGGCGAAGGTTGGGTTGCTTGAATTGGAATAATTCGTCGAAACCCTCTGTCTCTCGTCTCTCCACTACCATGGCCGCAGCAGCGCAACCAGTCTCCATCTTCTTTCTCAAGCTCATTGCACCAGAGCTTTGACAGCTCCGCCACTCGTCACTCCGCCACAACTAGAGTCTCTATCTTCTCTCTCGAGCTTGTCGCCCATCACCGATCGAGACCTCTCTTTTCTCTCCCTGTGTATCTATGTGTGTGTGTGATAATAATGATAACGACGACTCTGATCTCAGATCTGTAGATGTGTGTGTGTGATGATGATGACGACGACTCCTCAGATCTGCAGATGTGTGTGTGTGTTAATGATGATGACGACGACGATGATGACTTAGCTCTATAACTCCGTCATCATCAGGGAGCGAGGGTGATGGGTTCCCTGCCGGGGATCAGGGGCAGGGATGGGAAATTCTGTACTTTCAAGGATCAGGGACGGCGAGTGCAATCCCCGGCCCCGCTCCGGCCCGTTGCCATTCCTAGTTGAACAGTACCATGTTTGTTCGACTTCAAGAAAGTTGTACGGTACGAAACGAGATAGTAACATGCTACTGCTTAATTGGACATGGATTTCATTTGTTTTTGGACATCACATTGTTATTATTACTATGACTAACGGTACAATACGCACCTATATTGGCTTTGTGTCAACGATGATACCACCTACATATGTCATGAATTCAATGTAACTGCCCAAGCTTGACAGCGGTCTTACTTCATGTTCGCATATACACAATGTCCGTGAATTAATGTCCATGAATGGGTTTGCACAAAGTGCTTATCCTATACGACATGCTGCATTCGTAAAACATATTATTTACTGACATAACCACATATTGTCCCAATCAAATTTCGAACCATTTCATGCGTAACAAACACACCCAAAATCCATACTACATTGTAAACGTATACCAATAGCAACATAAATTATAAGTATTATACCAAGTCTTAATACGATCAAAACTCATAATGTAATCGTAGCAAAAAAAAATAACTCGTAATGTTAAATCATGTACATAGCAAAATGACACGGACATCGTCATGCCGTTAAAAAATAAAGTCAACCAATACAGACAAAATTACGTCGTAGACAACACACGAACAAAAAAATATATAATACTAACAGAACATCAACTAGTTGCATTACATAGGTCGACTGCGAAGCCCCATTTTCGGGTCGTTGACGAAAATTTTCACCAGTATTGCCCTAAATACGGCTGGTATCATACTATCCATTGAGCTATCAATTTCAATCTTGTTAACACACTGCGTCATGATGAAACTTACCGCAATCGCACAATCAGGCCTACACATGCAACACGCGTGTCAATGTGTGTCCCTAAGTAATACAATACAATATTTCATTTGTAATACTTATTGCAAAATGATGTCACTTACGATTCCAGGTGTTGTTGGGGGCAATCTACCACAGACTTGCTGACCCACCAGCCGCACTCGCTGCACTCACCGAACGCTTTGCATATCATCACCCACTATTTCTGAAACCACAACATCACTATTACACTCAAGCCGTAATTCGTGTATCGAGCCTTAATGTGGACACGTGCCAACATTAAGTTGCAATTCAATAAAGACATTTCAAAATTTTCAAACACATTTCGGTTATATTCAAAATTTATACAGTTTATTGAAAAACACAACTTCAAAAAGAAAATCCACTTACCACTTTCATTGTCTAATAGAATTGTAATGTGTCTATGTACCCAATTGTGAATCGTGAACCATGATTGTCTAGTGGTTGGCATGGTATATCGAGAAATGTACATATCTGTGTCCAGCTGCGGCCATCACATGTATTTTCAAGTAACAATCTTTCGACGAGACATTAGGATTCCGCATAATGTCCTGCATACATGCACCCAAACAAAATTGTTACAAAACAAACAAGTCATACATCACCCCGATCACCATGTAAATAAATAAATAAATAAATAGAGTAAATGCAAGGGTGGCTTTGCATGTCTGATATTCTCCATACCGAAGAAACGCTGCTGTGGAAACACGACTTGTTGACATTCATCGTGCTCGCACGACGAGACATTAGGATTCCGCATAATGTCCTGCATACATGCACCCAAACAAAATTGTTACAAAACAAACAAGTCATACATCACCCCGATCACCATGTAAATAAATAAATAAATAAATAGAGTAAATGCAAGGGTGGCTTTGCATGTCTGATATTCTCCATACCGAAGAAACGCTGCTGTGGAAATACGACTTGTTGACATTCATCGTGCTCACACACAACATGTTCTGCAAATCTCGTAGTACATCAGCATATACAACCTACAATCCCACATTCAATACGTTGCTCAAACTTTTCCATATAACTTGAGATGGGTCACAGCCATAAAACGTTTCATTGTACATATCACTTACATTAGCCATCATTGCACCCCCTTGTATGAGCGACTGAATATCTTTAAAGTAGACGTGTATATCATTCTTCGTCATGCTCTACACAACAGCTCTGCATCGTAAAACTACAAACATGAGGAACAACTTAAAACTATTGACAATTCATTACAATAGAAAAACACCACTGGCATCGAATCAAATTGCCCATGACCGTCGAAACTATACACATTTTTCAGTAGTTTCTTCTCATCCTCATTAAGCATTTTCCACACAGGGTGACGGTTGGTCATTCTGAAGGCCATCCAAGTTTTACGCAGGGCGTCCTCATCATCAACGTTTATTACAACCTCACACACCAACGAGACAACGTTACCCACAAATTTTTGTTGCTTCGTACGCCTAACCAACTCGGGGTACCTGTAATCTTCCAATCTCCATTCCCGTCTTGGCTTGTTTTTCAAACGCCTCACCATCAATGTCATCATCGGTTTCATGTCATACACCTTGTCCCCGCAATGCTATGCTTTCAATCCAACCGGCTCACTGTTTAAGTCTTCTGCAATGTTGCTACCAAGCTCGGGTGATGCAGCTCCAGTACATGACACACGAAGTGGACTACAACTTTTATTATCGGTGTATGTCACGGTGCCAGTACGAACAGTGATTTCTGTTGATATGTCATGTTTTGGAGCTGTAGCCATTGTGGGTTTCTTAACTCTTGCAAATTCAACGCATCTCCCTGTGCCATTCCCTCCTCATTACCAAAAGATTCTGCTCCATAACATTATTCGCAGCATGAGTAGATGTTGGATTCGGTGAGGCCAAACGGTTCATGCTGCCACTGCGATTGTTTGAATATGTTCTAGAATTCAACCTAGTAGAACGTTTAGATGACGTACTGTAGACGCGCCCGCGAGGGACCCCGCTACAGCTCGGACTCGATTTGTGTCACGGTTCTTAATCTGAACCAAAGAATCCAAATCCGGCAAATCGTTATGAGAAAAACAGATTTTTTTGAAAGAAGTGCCAAACATGGACTGCTTTGCCAGATACAAAGTCGCCACCTAAATATTTTTTTAAGGGGGAATTTAGGAAACCCTGACTAGCGTTCCTTGTGGGTCCAAGTAGTATCGCATGGCTTTGTTTCGCAGCTTGTGTGCTTCTTTCTTGTCCTCTGGGAGTTGTTCAGAAGATAGGAATGCAACAATGGGATCCATCCAACTTGGTGCAGATTCTATAACGTTGATTTGGACTTCCTCTGAAGGGCCAATGCTTGGCTTTGGGATGAATCCTACTTCAATGGTCCGTTTAATCTCTGAGTTGATTGCGGAGGCTAGGCCAGCCAAGGCATCTGCATAGGTGTTCTGATCACGTGTTATTTGGTTCAACTCATGATGGTCAAATTTTGCCAACAGGGAATTGGCCGTTTTCATGTAGGCCGCCATATAGTCGTTTCTTGCCGCGTACTTTCCCTTTAGCTGATTGGTCACCAGTTTTGAGTCGCAAAACACAAGCAGACACCGAGCACCCAGAGTATGCGCATTCCGCAAACCGGCTAAAAGGGCTTCGTATTCGGCTTTGTTATTTGATGCTTCGAAGCCGAGCTTGACAGCCTGCTCAATTATTGCGCCGTCGGGGGTCATGATTACAACTCCAGATCCACTGCCCCGCTGATTGAACGATCCATCACAATACAACTGCCAGACGTCCCCAACATAAATCCTCCAGTTTGGCTTCAGTCGAATTTCATCTAATTTGAAGTCGACGACATCAAATTTGAAATCGGCAAGGCCCCCTGTGAATTCGGCGATAAAGTCGGCAAGCACCTGTCCCTTGATTAAGGTTCTAGGTAGAAATTGAATATCGTACTGGCCAAGTTCCAGAGCCCACTTTGAAACACGTCCAGATGCTTCCACACTGCGTAGTACTGATCGGAGGGGATAATCTGTTAGCACCCTAATGTTGTGCCCCTGGAAGTAATGCATGAGCTTCCTTGCCGCCATAACTAGGGCTAGGATTAGCTTTTCCAGCGGAAGGTAGTGTGTTTCGGCGTCAACCATTGCCTTGCTCACATAATACACTGGCCGCTGCTATCCCATCTCTTCCTTTATCAATACGGCGCTGACGGCTCGGTCAGAAACTGTCAGGTACAAAATGAGTGGGTCGCCAGCAGAGGGTGTTGTTAGGAGTGGTACTGAGCGGAGGTAGGTCTTCAGGCCGTTGAAAGCGGCTTCACACTCGGTGGACCATTCAAAGGCCTTGCCCTGCCGTATTGTATGAAAGAATTGTCAACAGCAATCTGTGGACCGGATGATAAACCTGTTGAGTGCGGCAGCCATTCCCATCAACTTTTGAACCTGCTTTACTGAACGAGGGAAGCCGAGCACCAGGATTGCTGTGATTTGCCTTGGGTTGGCTTCGATTCCTTTGTGGTTGACAATGTAGCCCAAGAATTTTCCAGAGCCGATACCAAACGCACATTTGGAAGCATTCAACTTCATTCCATATTTGCATAGGATGCCAAATGTCTCTTCCAGATCGGCTATATGATTCTGCTCTTTTTGGGACTTAACCACCATATCGTCAATGTACACTTCCATAGTTTTGCCGAGTTTCTCCTTGAACATGGTGGTGACAAGTCTCTGGTAGGTTGCCCCTGCATTCTTTAACCCAAAAGGCATTATCTTATAGCAATAGGTTCCTCTTGGGGTGAGGAATGCAGTTTTCTCTTGATCTTCCGGATGCATAGCGATTTGATGATAACCTCTATAGGCATCAAGGAAGCTCATACGCTGATGGCGCGCCGTAGCATCTACAAGCTGGTCTATCCTGGGAAGAGGAAAACAATCCTTTGGGCTGGCTTTGTTTAGGTCCATGAAGTTGACGCACACTCGCCAAGTCCCATTTTTCTTCTTCACCACCACTATATTAGAGAGCTATGTAGGGTAGGTCACCTCCTTAACTGCTCCGGCGTCAAGCAGCCTGTCAACCTCCTTAACAACGGCGGCAGTGTGCTCTGCGGCTGACCGCCGGCTTTTCTAAATGATTGGCTTGCACTTAGGATCGACATTCAAATGGTGCTGTGAAACTGACGGATCTATACCCGGCATCTCATACGGAGTCCATGCAAAGACATCGAGGTTGTTGAGCAGGAAAGATATTAGCTACTGTCTGTCGGCATGATTCAAGGAGGCGCCGACCATAAAGAACTTGTCTGGACTTCCATCGATTTGAACTCGTTCCAAGTCTTCTGTTGCCTTTTCATTTGGGAGTCGCCTGACATTGTCGAGGCTTTCTCGATCCGGTAACTCAATGGAATTCACCTGTAGTTCCTTTGGCGTTTTCTCAGCGAGGAGATAACATGCTTGTGCCGATTTCTGGGAGCCATGGATTTGCTCAATACCGCGTTCTATAGGGAAGCGGAGTAGCTGATGATAGGTGCTGGGCACGACTGGCATAGTATGCAACCAAGATCGCCCCGTGATGAGATTATACGGCGACGGCAGCTTGACGACCAAGAATCTCACATCCACTATTCGGGAGCCTGCTCGAATGGGAAGTCTGATTTTCCCCAACGGGTACTCTGGATGGCATTGAAGCCGAATAGTGGATAAAGGGCCGGAGAGAGATCCGATTCAGAGAAGCCGAGTTTGGTGAATGTCTTGTATTACATAATCTCCGATGTGCTCCTCAGATCAATGAGTACGCGCTCAACTGTGAATCGGTTTACACGTAACTCAATTACCAAGGGATCAATGTGGGGTAGTGTTACTCTGGCCAAATCTGAATCATCAAAAGTGATAACCTCGGCTTCATGGGGCCGTTTAGCCGGAGTGAGTTGCTCTTGAGGATTAGACTTCGACTAAATCGCGTGCACCGCTGATGACATTGGCAGGCTGTATATCATGTGGATCACGCGAATCGCTTTTGAATCCTGTGTCAAGGCTATTGCTTTGGTTGGGTTGCCTTTTCGGACGTACCGTTGTAGCCGGCCATCTTGTACCAATTTACCGTCGTACAAGGTGAATGACGGTGCTTTGAATTTCTTCGGTAACACTGCCTTTGCAATCCGTCGTACAAAAGGATCGTGTTAATCGTCATCCGAGCTGTTTCTTTTTCGCTTACGCCTTGTACGGGGACTCTCTTCAGAAGAACTGGAAATTTCAGATCGTCCCTTCTTCTTAGGCTCCGAGGATAATGAGTCGGAGTTGCTATCAGTATCTTGTTGTCGGGCTCGAGAACGTCGACCAGCTGCCCTCACGGGTCGTCCCGGGCCTTGGTATGCAGATTTTTTGGACTTCGCCACCTCCAAGGTCAAATCCTGACGGAGATGTTCGTTCTCTGTGATCATGTCCTCCAATCTTTGTTCGTTTTGCTTTGCTTGTTGTAGGATCACTTGCATTGCTTCGTGCTCCGAAGTCGAGGGTGAGGCGAAATTCAAGGCACGTCTTGCGGCGATAATCTTTGTTCCAAGCATGTTTGTTGGAGTGGTTTCATCTTGCGGTATAGGGTCGACAGTGACTGTCGGAGGATCTTCCGTCACGCTCGCCATGAATGTGCTTGAGTATTCCCACAGACGGCGCCAGTTGTGGAGAAGTGGTTTGGAAATACTCTTCTGATCCTGGAGAACGCTCGTGATCCTCTTCTAGTCACCTGAAAAGGAATAAACACTCCGGTCGGGAATGTCGGAATTGGCACTCCGACGGATAAGTCAGAATCCACACTCAAGAATGCTTGTATTCTAAGTTAAGCACAACAATTCTCACATACCTCTTTCCGGCTGATGTGCTCCTATTTATATCTTTTCTTTCATGGGCCTCGGGATTAGGTCCATTTCCAACTCATATTTGGCACATTTTATAATAGACCGACCTTCATTCGGCCCCTTGCCTAATCGGTTATTTGGCCGAATAGGGTTGGATTTGAACTTGCGAGCCAATTGCCGAATGCTTCGAATCTCGACTCTCTGAGATTCGACTATCCGAAATCTCTACAACTCCCTCTTCTCGGCCTCCACACATATATATTTGATTTGATTAAAAAATGTTATTTTAGTTCATTCGACTTTAAATTCATCGTCAATTTGCTGTCATACCTAGCGATCTATATCTAGGTACAATCATTGTATTTACATAATTTCAATGTATGTATGTAGGCCTACCATACCTAGCAATCTGTATCTAGGTACAACCGTTGCATTTACATAATTTCAATGTATATAGGCCTGTTTGGGGGAGTGATTAGAGGCTGCATTTGTGTGTTTGTGAAAAAATTCAGACGTTGGTTTTTTTAGCACAAACCCATTGGGAAGGCTAGTTAAACGCAAGATGGTAATTTACGAATATACCCTTCATCCCCTTTTTAAGGTGCTTGGAGAGTGAGAGGATGAAATTCTGTAATTACCAAATAGGGAAGGGATATTTTGATCTTTTTATATTATGGCATTGTTATATGATATTATAAATAAATATTAATTCAAAAAAAAAATTTATTACTAACTTTTTCAAATCATTTTCTAAAAAAATTAAAAAAACTTAATTAAAATTTAAAAATTAATTTTTAATTATCTTTTCAAAACATTCCATACAATCAAAAAGCCATTGAGCTTCTTAGTCCGACGTGTGGTGTGAAGGAAGTGATCCTGCACTGGAAAAAGGGTTGCATTTGGTTTAATTTGAAATTTTGATTTTAATTAAAAAATTTAAATTTTTTTCAAAATTTATAATTAAACACATAATTTAAAACTCAATTAAAAAATTATATTCAAAACATATTATCAAACACAGAATTCAAAATTCATAATTGAACTTTTTCAAAAAAATAATTTTTTTATTTTATTCCTTAAATTTATTTTTTAATTTATATTTTTTTTCAAAAAATATTTTGTTTATTTTTATTTTTGAAGACAAATGTTTTTATTTTTTTTCAAAAAATTATTTTATTATTTTTTTAAGTATTGGCCAAATAACTTGTTATGATTTAGATATAGATGGGTGATCCAAAAATTTTTTAAATTTAAAAAAAGAATAGCTTTACCTTTAATTATTTAAAATTAAAAAAAAGAATAAATATGTAAAAAAAAAATTAAAAACATATATATTTGAAATATTTAAAAAATTAAAATATTTTTAAAAATATTAAAAAATAAAATAAAATATTTGAAATAAAAATATTAAAAAATATTAAAATAAAAAATAAATATTTAAAATAAAAAATAATAATTTTTCTTAAACATTTTTAAATATTTTAAAAAATAAATCTAAAAATTTACAAAATATAATTCAAAACTCATAACGAAATAAATTTTCTCATTTTAAAACTCAAAACTCAAAACACAATTCGACACTAAATCAAAATTCGAAAATTAAACCAAACGGAGCCAATGTAGTGTTTGGTTAAGTTTTGGAATCATGATTTGAATAAAAAAAAACTTTCAAAACTTTTTTTAAAACTCATAAACAAACAAAGTTGTCAAAATTCTATTTTTAAAACACAAAAAAATAAAAATAAAAAAAATAAAAATAATCTTTTATTTTGTTCTTTAAAATTATTTTTTATTTTTTTCTTTTCAAAAAATAATTTTTTCAAAACATTTTTTTTTTATTTTTGAAGAATTTTAAAAAAAAAATTTTGAAAAATAATATTTTGTTATTTTTTTAAGGAAAAATTACCAAGAAGTCTTTTTTAAAAAATGTGTAATCTATTTAGTCCAATAACCTTTTGTTTATACCAAAAAGTCCTATAACGTTATTTTTCTTCTCCGCTTCTCTTCTTCTCTGCCTCTTTTGCTCTTTGTGATTTCCAGCGATCGTTGACAGGTAACCATATCTTATTTCTTCTATTTCTCTTTCTGATATATAGTCACCGGCGACCGACGACTACCATCGATTGAGATTCACCGGCAACCACCGACCGCCGACTCCTTACTTCACTCTCACCGATGGTAAAGAAGATATCTTTCCGACAAAGAAGATGAGTAGATGTACTTAGATCTGATGTAGATCTACATCAGATCTGAGTAGACCTACATCAGATTTGGCTAGATCTAAACAAAAAATAATTGTCGGAGTACAATCATCTCTCTATATCCGTCTTTCTACTTTGTTCTCTTATTTTTTTCTACATTTTTTTAGCTATGCACTTCTCTTTTTCTATTTTAATAGAGAAAATTTTCAAGTTTGGAACAAGTTATTTTCGAGTTTTAGTTACAGGCGGTGAAAACTGTAAAATTTTACAGTTTCAATTTTTTTTGGGTGTTGGAATGATCATGATTTAAAACTGTAAAATTTTGCAGTTTCAAATTTTTTTGGATGCTGGAATGAATCATGGTTTAATTTTAAATTTTTTTGCTATTGGAATGAATCATGGTATAAAAGTGTAAAATTTTGCAGTTTCATAACATTCTTTAGAACTGTAAAATTTTACAGTTTTGTTTTTCAATTTGATTAATAAGAATAAATGCTTAATAGATTTTTGCTTTGAAACTATAAAATTTTACAGTTTCAAAACTTACTTTTCAGTTTGATCAATATTGGAGATTATTTGCTTAAACCATACAAAAATTGAAAAATAGCATATGTTTTTCCCATTGTTGTTGTTTTTTGTCGTTCCATTTTTTTTTTCTTTTAGTTTATCAATATTTAGCACATTTTTCTATTTTTTTTGCTCTAATTTCTCAATTTATTCTTTTTTTCCCCGACAATATTCTAAACATTCCGGTGAGTCTCCAATGATGTTCTTAACGTTCAGTGAACATTCTGAACATTTCGGCGACTTCCATTAACGTTCTTAACACTCCAGTGAACTTCCGGCGATACTCCGGCGACTTCCCGGTGATGTTGAACATTCCGATGAGTCTCTGGTGACCGTTTAACGGAAGTCCGACGGTAGTAGGATATTACAGCATCTGTAAATTAAAAAAGAAAAAAAAAAGATTTTTTGGTAACAATTAAAAATATATAGGACTAATTGGTGCAAGTATTTTGTTTGAGAATTAGATGGGTCTTAAACTTTATATATGAGACTTATTGGCAAGTTCCCCAATTTTTAACTATTTTCCAAATGATTTGTTATAGGCGATCCAAAAAATTTCAAAATTTAAAAAAAAAAAAAATACTTTTTTAAAATAAAAAAATTTCAACTAAAATATTTTAAATAAAAAAATAAGAAAATATGTAAAATGAAAATTATAAAAATATTTTAAAAAAATACATCACACAAATATAGTAAATACAACACACATTTAAAAAATAAATAAATATTTACAATAAAAAATATTTACCCTAAAAAATAAAATTAAGAAAATATTTATATAATTAAAAAAATAAACCCCAAACAATTTTAAATACAACTCAAAACTCTTTTCAAAATTCATAACCAAACAAATTTTCAAGACTCATTTAAAAAACTTATTTTTCAAAACATAACTTCACTTTAATTATATTTTCATCTTCTCATCTTTTAAGTTACATGTTTAATTACATGATAATCTTTCATAGACTATTCATTTATTAAGGTTAATGTATCTCGTTTTCTTAATATTTATAATATAATCCTAACACTCGATTATATATTTCTTATTATACCACCAAATTCACCACTGACACCGTGATCGTGCAACGCACGATCAACTCAAAACTAGTATACTATAATAGGAAATTATACAATACTTCCAGAACATCACGTGGTCATACTCTAAGCCAATCACTAATTTCTTAGGGCCCCGCTTGTTTTCCTTTTTCACAGTCCGGAGAGGACTGTGAATGATGAACAGTGAACATACCTTTCGTTTGTTTGCAGATTTGGGAAATGGATTCATAAGCCAAAGGGCTTCAGATGAGCCTTGAATGTTGGGATTGTTAGTCTGCCTCAACACTTGGTATTAAATATTAGAACGTTGGTATTAGGGAAGTAATTTACTTATATATATATATATATATATATATGTATGTATATTTCATTTGATTTCTCACCAACCAAACAAAAGTGTAGACAAATTACAAATTAGAATAATAAAATTGAAAAGTGATGCTCCAATCTTCGATTAAATAAGACAAAAGAGATACAAATCAAAAGACATACACGATATACATATACATATACATATATATATATGAGCAGATAATATATATACTTATGATCTCCTCAGTGGAGGGACTGATTACGGGGATACGTTTCTTCTTCACAGGCTCTTTTCATTCACGTTTCTTCTTTTTCGCCATTGACTCTCTCCTCCTCTCTCTCTATGTCGGCGAACTCACAGAGTGAAAGGCAACATTATATGAGTAGATAATGTTCTGAACACTTTTGTCAAAACCATGGGCTGGTTTGGACAAAAGTTGGTTTCTTTAATAATAATAAATAGATTAATAGTTGAATTTTTTATTATTTTTAATTATGTGATTTTAATTTTAATTTTTGAATAGTTTAATTGGGTAATGCATTTATTGGTTGGTATAAGCTTAAATTTAATACCAATACAACAAAGGTATTTGTGTAATTTTACATGGTTAATCCCATTCTTATCTCTCAAGACAAACATGAACTATTATTAGTCCATTGGTTATCAAACAAATATATTTTTTTTAATCCTCACACTAGCAATCCCCTCACTAACAGTCCCCTCACTATCAATCCCCTCTCTATCAATCCTCCTTATTCTACTTCTGAAAACAAATGGGGCCTAACTCCCATGTTGTTCCCCCATGCCCAACATAAATTGTGGGCCTCTATCCCTCTCCACCAATCAAAACCTTATGGAATACCACGTGTTCATACTTCGAAAGTACTGAATAATTACCCATATAGGGGAGTTGAGGTTCTTTGAATAGCGATTTCACGGTTTATGAGAAGGCTTCTATTTTGTCATGTTATGCCCAAAATGACCTTTGTATTTAAGCATCTAAAATACATTAACTTGAGGGTATTTTGGTCATTAAATATTTGATGGCCTCACATGACCTTGTACCTCCATAGTGTAGGTGAAATTACTTTTTTGCCTTTACAATGTCAGTGCGGCACTAAGAGATTTGCAATTTGCAGCCTCTATTTTAGAATTCCACACTTCTTGTATAGAGAAGTTATTTGTTGGTCTTGGGCACAATCACGTTGTGTTTTTGGTGTGTTTTGATTGGTAAAAGAGGTAAAACTTACGATTTTATATTGAGTAGTTAAGAAATATGAAAGGGTATGAAAATTTGTAATTTGCTAAGGACATAGTCACGTGATATCTTTAGATCAATCAATAATTTTTTCATTATATACGTGAATTATTTTATTTGCATTTAGGGGTGTTTTGGAAACTTGATAAAAAAAGTTAACTTTTTGGTTTTTTAGTTTTTTTACACAAAAAAGTCACAAAAAAGCCAAAATCTAACTTTTTACCAACTTCTCAAAACGCCACTTAGAGTTCGTTTGGGAAGTGGGTTGGCTTTTCGATTTTTGACTTTTTGGCTATTTTAGCCTGGGGCTAACAAGTCTCGTTTGGAATATACTTTTTAGTTTTTTTTTAACTTTTTGTGAGAAAAATAATGTAATGATTATGAATTTGATGTGACAATTTATTTTATTGGACAAAAAACCTATTTTATCTTTTTATGACTAAAATAACTCAAACTCAACCCAATCCAACCCAAGTTGTCAAACGAAAGCTTAGTACCTTTGTTGCCACGTTTCTATTAAATCAATCAACTGGCAACAGGTTGATTAGAGTGAATCTTGTTTTTCCCTTTTACTTCAACTGGCAACGGTGGAATGAAATTTCTTTTGTGTTTGAAAATGTAGAATAGGAGGTGAGAGAGAAGCCAACTTTAAACACTTCGATGCAAGGTGGATTAGATTACATAATGTTGTAGTACTTGAATATTGATGGAATCCGTAGCATTGGCAGTGTTCTTGTTCAAAGTATTGCTCTTGATTACTATGCAGGCCAGGGGCATCATATTAGGTTATTAGTTTCTAGATTGTGAAGTTTTTGATCCTCTCTCCGTCTAGTCTCTTTTAGGAAATTTAATTTTTTTTGATAGTATAATTATTATATTTTAAAAATATTAATTTTTTAAAAGTACTCTATCATAATATATTTTTTTGAGAATAATAATTGTCATAATTAGGAATAGCAACGAGCTGGGCCGGGACCCGGTTGGACCGGGGATTACACTCCCTGTCCCTTATCCCCGATGGTATCATCGTCTCTAACCCTGTTCCCGTCCTCAATCCCCGACGAGGAACCCATCTGTCATGACCCAAACCTGCCCCTATAGGTTTAGCATTGTAATTGGCCAGGAATCCTTGGATTACCAAAGGTCTCTTGGCATAATAGTATATAGCAGGGGCTGCGGAAGCAAATAATTAAGACATACATAATCCATAGAGCTGTGCAGACATACATGGAATGGTTAACTTAAAACTTTTTATAACAGTGATATAAACTTTACACATCACATCTCAACATACATTGCCAAACATCTTGACCAAACACAACATAGTATAAACATAGCTTATCGTGATTTCAAAAATAGCCATGAAACTTGACTTCAATTGGAATCTCCTCGGGAGGAACAATGGTTGGTTGACAAAACTGAAACTTAGGCCGTCAATTCTGGGCCTGGTCGCGAGCTTGCTCACCTACATACATAATATAAACAGTGAGCGACAGCCCAGTGAATAATAACAAAGTAAAGACTTTAATGAATGATGTCTATAACTTGTCTCATAACAATTCAGGATCATAAACAGATAGTGAAATTGAATCATAGTCTTGTCCTTATTCAATCATGTGTGGTACATCCATTAACTTAAACATGTCTCTTAGGTCAGGCATATCAAGTTCCATAAAGGAACCTCCAGTACCGAGTAACATATCTCATACGTTGGCCACAGTATTGTTTCCTCCGAGCTAGGGCCTGTGCCATGGTGTTGTTTCCCCTGGGTGAGGGCCTAGGCCTCGACATTATTTCCCCAAGCAAGGGCCTGGGCCACGGTATTGACCCCCGGGCTAGGGCCTCATGACCACAAGCCACAATATTATGTCCCCTAGGCGAGGGCCTCTGCTAAGGATACCACAATTACGTTTCAAAGAACATTGGACAATCATTCATTCATACAAAACATGGCATTTCAGAAACTTATCATCTCATATCATCAGAAAATAATTAAACTTAAACATAACTTTATAGAGTTATTACTCACAGGTAATTGGCAGCTCCAATTAGATGACAAAGTGGGCAATTCACTTATCTCAATCCGCGTGACCTACATAACATGATAGATACATACGTTGAATTCCCACACTCGGACTGAACATAACTTAATTCATTGCTCTTAGTGTGTTTCGAGCCTTCAACCTCATTGTGGAGTAATCATGGCCTAGGAATGCCTAGGATGAAATGAGGATGCAAAAATGTACTTAAAAACATTTTTCAAAACTTGCTGAAAACAGGGGTCTCGCTCGAGCGTAGACTCCTTTGTTCGAGCAAGATTACCAAATAAGAGAGGTCGCTCGAGCGTAGATTCCCTCGCTCGAGTGCTTTGAAAAAATGTGAAAAGTACTGGTTACTGAAATTCTTCGCTTGATGCTCGCTCGAGCGTGAGACATAGCTCCTCGCTCGAGCATAGATCTCGTCGCTCGAGCGTGCGTCTGCACACGCAAAAACTTGAGAGCTTGCAATTTACACTCGAGCCAGCATTCCGTTGCTTGAGCGAAAGTTTGAAAACAAAAATGGTCGCTCGAGCGTGGAATCCTTCACTTCGAGCGAGGAAGCCGAATTTTGAGTTTTCCAAATTTGCTCCCAAGCTTCAAACCATGCATCAAACATGCCAAAACTCATCCTTTTGGGCCAAATTTCTGGAAAACATTTAGAAACTCATAACAGCACATGTTTTAAAGATCATTTCATAAAATTCAAGCCCAAAAGTGTGCCGATTACACCAAATTCAACTTAAACTTTGTAAATGTTTGAAGAACACAACATGCATGAATTTTTTCTTGCATCCAACCTTTTCAAAACATGATCAAACTTGGCAATTTAATGGAAAACATGATGAACTCCCGAAATGTGAGTGAGATGAACACATGAATGGAAGAAATCTTGGGACTCATGCTCAATTTGTGAGAAAATGAACATGCATGCATGGTATGACCCAATTCTAGTGTAAGTCCTATATGAATTCACTTAATTCATCAATAATCTTGTAGAATCCAACCCAATTACTCAATGAAGAGTTTAATTTCTTACCTACGGGCTTGAATCTACAATGGTTGAAGTTAAAATCTTCAAATCTCCTCCAATGTCAACAATTCCCCCAAATTGAGCTCAAATCTCCAAGTCTTGAACCACCTTCTCACGTTTTGGGGCTTAGAGGCTCAAAGGTGAACTCAAAACATGTATAAGGTATAAAATGACATTGCAAAAGCCCACCCAATAGCACATATGTAAATAACTTAAACTAAACTAAGGTCTCGTTTGGGAACAGGCTAATTTAGTAATTTTTTGACTATTTGACTAAAAAAGTAGGTAAAAAAAACTTATATGTTTGTGATGACTTTTTGGCTAATTACAAAAAGATGTGCAAAAAGTAGAGAGAAAAGAGAATCTTTGACTTTTTGGTATGAGTTGTTGGCTTTTTGGCTAAAAGGGTAACTTTTTGGCTTTTTGACTAAAAAGGTAAGTCCCCAAACGGGGCCTAATTAACATAAGTTATTCTAATTTAATTGTGCCAAATTGAATTTTAATTAAACGTACCATAAAATCCTATAAATCCTAATTAAGACATAGATCAAGTCAATTTCTGAGTCAGATGCCAATAAAGCTTTCAATTCGCAATTCAAAGCTAAAATATGAATAGGTCTTTCTACGTTAAATAGATATAAACACAAAATGGTGCAATGTACATATAATTGATTCAAGATTTCTTCTTAATTACTTATTTAGCATTTTTAACATGAATTAGTGTTTAGCACGGGTAGGGGTTGTTACACCATCACCCCCCGCCCCTGCCCGTAATGGGGATCGAGTTTTCCCGACCTCGAAAAATCCCCGACTTTTTTTTTTTTTTTGAATTTTGCATATCCCATTTTATTTATTTATTTATTTTTGAGACAAATAAAAATAATATATATAAAAACGAGTAAATTGTTAAGTTGGCATTATAGAGTCATTTTGGGATTAAAAACTCTACAAGTGTTATATATTTGATATTTTATGAAATGTGATGTGTTAATGATTTAGTTTTTGTTCATTTTTGCAAAAATGAAAGTATGAAATGAGGACTTTTGAACTCTCAATCTTAAGAGTGTACTCTTGGGCATATTTCAAAATTTTTTATGTAAATATCATATTGATTAGTTAACTTTAGAAAGGTTGTGAAAATTGTTATTTGAAGAGAATTTGGGAAAGATTAGCTATTTGAGTAGCTTGGCATAATATAGCGATCCCTGTTTTCCCTTCATTGTTTAATTGTATTCCGGACTCGGTTCCATGGATGTGTTGTTGTCTTATTCCCGTTTCCGTCCTTTACTCTTTGTATATGAGTCTTAGGT
>NW_021027076.1:280962-313150 GCF_004153795.1 Camellia sinensis | reverse complement strand
GCTTTTTGTGCTCAGTCTGGCTGAGGCTTTTTGTGCTCAGTCTGGCTGAGGCTTTTTGTGCTCAGTCTGGCTGAGGCTTTTTGTGCTCAGTCTGGCTGAGGCTTTTTGTGCTCAGTCTGGCTGAGGCTTTTTGTGCTCAGTCTGGCTGAGGCTTTTTGTGCTCAGTCTGGCTGAGGCTTTTTGTGCTCAGTCTGGCTGAGGCTTTTTGTGCTCAGTCTGGCTGAGGCTTTTTGTGCTCAGTCTGGCTGAGGCTTTTTGTGCTCAGTCTGGCTGAGGCTTTTTGTGCTCAGTCTGGCTGAGGCTTTTTGTGCTCAGTCTGGCTGAGGCTTTTTGTGCTCAGTCTGGCTGAGGCTTTTTGTGCTCAGTCTGGCTGAGGCTTTTTGTGCTCAGTCTGGCTGAGGCTTTTTGTGCTCAGTCTGGCTGAGGCTTTTTGTGCTCAGTCTGGCTGAGGCTTTTTATGCTCAGTCTGGCTGAGGCTTTAAGTGACTCAGTCTGGCTGAGGTCTTCATGCTCAGTCTGGCTGAGGCTTTAAGTGACTCAGTCTGGCTGAGGTCTTCATGCTCAGTCTGGCTGAGGCTTTAAGTGACTCAGTCTGGCTGAGGTCTTCATGCTCAGTCTGGCTGAGGCTTTAAGTGACTCAGTCTGGCTGAGGTCTTCATGCTCAGTCTGGCTGAGGCTTTAAGTGACTCAGTCTGGCTGAGGTCTTCATGCTCAGTCTGACTGAGACTTTAAGTAACTCGAATTGGCCGGGCTCTTCATGCTCAGTCTAGCTGAGGCTTTATGTAACTTGGTCTAGCCGAGCTCTGCATGCTCAGTCTGGCTGAGGCTTTTTATGTTCAGTCTGGCTGAGGCTTTAAGTGACTCAGTCTGGCTGAGGTCTTCATGCTCAGTTTGGTTGAGGCTTTAAGTAACTCGGACTGGCCGGGCTCTTCATGCTCAGTTTGGCTGAGGCTTTTTATGCTCAGTCTGGCTGAGGCTGTGTACGCTTAGTCCGACCGAGGCTTTTATGCTCATTCTGGCTGAGGCTTTGTATGCTCGGTCTGGCTGAGGCTTTTATGCTCAGTCTGGCTAAGGCTTGTCATTCTCGGTCTGGCGGAGGTTTTTATGCTCTGTCTCGCTGAGGCTGCAATCAGAGCGTTATTTGAAAAATCACACACATATTTGGAATATAAGCTTGTCGTCATTAAAGAGTAACCCATTTGATCAGGAATTTACATCACAGGAGAGAAGAATAAAAACAATAAAGTGTACAAATGGCCAAAAAGGAAATACAGCAAAAGATTGATACAAGAATTGGACTTTTATTGAAAATAGCGCTTCAAGTGCTCGGCGTTCCATGGGTGGGGGAGATCTCGGTCTTCCATGTCCTGAAGTCGGTAAGTGTCTGGACGAGGTCTGGCTTTCACGATGTAAGGTCCTTCCCACTTAGCTGCCAGTTTGCCTTCGGTCGGATTTTTAGTGGCAAGAGTTACTTCTCGCAAAACAAGGTCCCACACGGTGAAGTCCCTCGGTCTGACTTTGTGGTTGTAGTGTGCTCTCATTTTCTGTTGATAGGAGGCCCGTCTAACAGCAATGGTTTCTCGGAGTTCTTCGATCAGATCTAGGTCTACCCAATGCAGCTCTTCAGTTAGTTGTGGATCTGGATGTAGAACCCTTGGGGTGGGCAGACCGATTTCCACTAGGATGACTGCCTCAGCATCGTATGTTAAGCGGAAAGGGGGTCTCCCCGGTGGGAGTTCGGGAGGTAGTGCGGTAGGCCCAAAGCACATTCGGTAATTCCTCAGCCCAGAGTCCCTTAGCAGCTTCCAGTTTAGTTTTGATGATTTTCAGAAGAGAGCGGTTAGTGACCTTAACTTGGCTAGTGGCTTAAGGATGGCCTAGAGAGGAGAAGCATGGCTGGATTTGGAGCTTTGCGCAAAATTTCCTGAACTTGGCATTGTCAAATTGTTTACCGTTGTCGGAGACGATGGCTTGAGGAATGCCAAATCTATAGACGATCGACTGCCATATGAATCGGGTTGTGTTACGCTCGGTAATTGTGGCAAGGGATTCTGCTTCCACCCACTTAGTGAAGTAATCAATGGCGACAATGGCGAATTTGGTTTGGCCCCGGTCAATGGGCAATAGGCCGACCAGGTCGATTCCCCATTTGGCAAACGAGTAGGGACTGCAGAGCGTGATCAATTCTGTAGAAGGAGAATGTGGGATGTTGGCAAAGCGTTGGCACTTATCATATTTGAGCACGAAGTCGGTCGCATCTTGATTGAGAGTGGGCCAGAAATAACCAGTGCGAAGTATTTTGTGGGCTAGGGACCTGCCATCCGAATGATTGCCACATACGCCTTCATAGATTTCTCTCATCACGTAAGTCGCCTGAGCAAGATTGAGGCATCTGAGGTATGGGCGTGAAAATCCCCTCTTGTACAAAAGACCATTGACAAGAATGTAATTGGACGACCGGGTCTTGACTTTGGTGGCCTGCTGTTTGTCCTTTGGTAGTTTTCCCGTTGTCAAAAATAGAAAGATGTCGGACGCCCAGGGGATAGGTTCATTTTGGAGGAAGTGGACCGCTTGTTGGTCGGGGGAGATGGTAGGGTGGGTCAAGTATTCGAGGCGAACACCGTGGTTGAAATCTGACTGGTCTGCAAAGGCTAATTGAGCCATCTCATCGGCCTTGGAGTTTTCCGCCTGAGGGATGTGTTTGATGTGGAAAGTATTAAAGAGGCAAACAAGGGGGAGGGCAATATCCCTGTAAGCCCGCATTGTGTCCTCCTTGGCATCGAATTCCCCCTTAATTTGTCCGACAATGAGCTTGGGGTCACTGAACACCCGGATGTGGCTGACACCAATATCCCTGGCTCGACGGAGACCTGCTATCAATGCCTCATACTCGGCCTCATTGTTGATGGCCTCGAACAAGAAACGAAGAGCACATTTGAAATAACCACCCTTAGGGGCGGTGAGGATGAGACCAGCCCCACTGCCTTCCCTGCGGGATGACCCGTTGACGTTGAGAGTCCAAGAGTGAGGGTCTTCTGGGTCGATAGGGGTTGGTGAGGGTGGAGGGGCCATGATTGGGGTATGTTTAGTGAACTCCAGGATGAAATCGGCGACAGCTTGCCCCTTAATCACCGTTCGAGGCTGGTAAGAGATGTCAAACTGGTTGAGTTCCACTGACCACTGCATGAGTGTGCTAGAGAGTTTTTGTTGCTGCATTACCTTCTTCAAGGGTTGGTTGGTGAGGACCACTATGGAATGGGCTTGGAAGTAAGGACAGAGTCGTATGGAGGCGGTGACCAAGGCCAGGGACAATTTTTCTAACAGTGGGTAATTCTGTTCTACTCCCCTGAGAGCCCTATTGATATAGTAGACCGGCCGTTGGACAGAGCCGTCTTCCCTGATAAGAGCTACACTGACTGCGGTGCTTGACACGGCTAAATAGAGAAAACAGGGTTCGCCCGTGAGTGCCTGTGAAAGGAAGGGG
The DNA here is from genome assembly GCF_004153795.1 of Camellia sinensis. Classification (NCBI taxonomy): domain Eukaryota; kingdom Viridiplantae; phylum Streptophyta; class Magnoliopsida; order Ericales; family Theaceae; genus Camellia; species Camellia sinensis. Next base: position 309,666 of record NW_021027076.1, on the reverse strand, counting down.
GGTTGGCCATACACTGCTTCAACTGTTAAAAAACCTCTTCAGATTCGGTCGTCCATTCAAAAGTTTGCCGAAGAACTTTGAAGAAGGGAGACACTTATCCGTTGCGCACGAAATGAAGCAGTTGAGGGCGGCGACTCGGCCAGTGTGTCTTTGAACCTCTTTAACCGTTCTGGATGACTGCATTTCAATCAAGGCCTTGATCTTTTCAGGGTTGGCTTCAATGTCCCACTGACTGACCATGAAACCCAAAAACTTCCCAGATCCTACGCTGAAGGCGCACTTTTCCGGGTTGAGCTTCATTTGGTACTTTCGTAAGGTGGCGAAGGTCTCTCGCAGGTCGGTCAGGTGATCAACGGAGAGTTTGCTCTTGACTAGCATGTCGTCAACATATACTTTCATATTCCGACCTATTTGATGATGGAAAACAACATTGACCAACCGTTGGTAGGTGGCCCCAGTATTTTTCAGCCCAAATGGCATCACACAGTAATGGTAGGTACCTCGGTCTGTAATGAAGGAGGTGTGTTCACGATCAGATGGGTGCATCAGAATTTAGTTGTACCCAGAGAAGGCATCCATGAAGCTGAGCATTTGATGACCGACCGTGGCGTCAACCAGCAAATCTATGTAGGGGAGAGGATAGCTGTCTTTGGGGCAAGCTCAGTTGAGGTCGGAGTAGTCGAAATAGAGTCGTCATTTACCATTGTTCTTACGGACCAGGACGACGTTTGACAACCATCTAGGGTAGCCCACGTTTTTTATGAATTGTGCCTCAAGGAGCTTGTCGACCTCCGCGACAATGAGAGTGTTGTGCTCCGGATGAAAGATGCGCTGCTTCTGGCGGTAAGGTCAGAAATGGGGTTCAATGCTGAGGTGATGCGTTATGAACGAGGGGTCAATACCCGGTATGTCTGAGTGGGTCCAGGCAAATACATCATTGTGCTCGATTAGGAGGACAGTAAGGTTGGCCTTTGCTTGGGGGGATAGTTAGCTGCCAATTTTGGCTGTTTTGGTCGTGTTGGCAGGGTCGATGGGAACCTCAATAAGCTCCTCCACAGGCTCCCCTCTGACCAGCTCGTCCTCATCTCGGACGTCAAGCCCTTCAATGATCATTGCCTCCTTCAGCTTGACTTCTTTGAGTGAGGCGACATAACACTCCCTGGCAACTGTCTGCTCTCCCCTCACTATCTAAACCCCCAGATCGGTGGGGAATTTAATGGCAAGGTGGTAAGTTGATGTGATAACTTGAAAAGCGTTTAGGGCGGTGCGGCCAAGGATGATGTTGTAGGCGGAGGGACAATCAACAACAAAGAAGGTGAGCAACTTTGTGGTCTGCCACGGGTACTCGCCGAGTGTGATAGGAAGATCGATAGAGCTGATGGAGGTCACTCGGTTACCAGTAAAACTGACCAAAGGGGTCTGGAGAGGAGACAGACTTTCCTCTCTAATCTTGAGCTGGCGAAAGCAGTTGAGGAAAATGATGTCTGAAGAACTGTCGTTGTCGATGAGAACTTGTCTGACCTTGTAGTTGGAGAGGAGGACAGAAATGACGAGAGGGTCATCATGAGGGTAGCAGATGCCTGCGCAATCGGCGTCCGTGAAGATGATAGGCTCGTTTCCCTGCCTGGGCTGTTTGGAGAGGGTCATCATGAGGGTAGCAGATGCTTGCGCAGTCGGCGTCCGTGAAGGTGATAGGCTCATTCCCCTGCCTGGGCTATTTGGAGGGTCGGTCCACCGTGGTAACTGCTTTGTCTAAGCCCTGCCTTATCTTTCTGAGCTCTGCTTTCTGAGCTGAGCGGGATGGTCCCCCACAAGCAAGGCCGCCCGAAATAACTCTGATTTCTCCAACAGGTGGAGGGGATTACCTTGCGGTCGAGGATACTGTGGAGGGCGATCATAGCCTAGGTTAGGTTGGGCTGACTGCCGGGGGGGTGCGCTGGCAGTTGTTTCTGGGGGGCTCATTCCTCTGCCTCTGCTGAGGGCGGGTGTTCGTGAACTGGTTAAGACGTCCCTGACGTATGAAGGTCTCGACCTGATCGTTGAGGTTGACACACTCATCGGTGTTTATGGCCGTGGTCTTAGTGGAAACGGCAATATTTGGACTGGTCTTTCCGACTGGAGGGGGTTCGTGATAGTTAGGGCCATTTGAGGGGGTAATCCCGCTGGATCTGGTTGAGGACTTGCTCCATAGGGGAGTTGAGGGGTGTGTACCGCTCGAACTGACCGGGCGGTCGGGCTGGTGCTGATCGGGCGGTCGGGCTGGTGCCGACCGGTCGGCTCGGAGAGGGTCGGTCTGTATAATGCGGTGTTTGGTTATTGTATTGGGTATTTCTAGCTTCTAGGTCTTTTCGCTTTTCTCGGGAGGTCAGGTTTTTTGTTGTAGGGTCTTGGCGAGGGGCTAGGGAATCTTCTGCGTTCATGTATTTTTGGGCTTTAGAAAGTAGGGCTGCCATGGAGGTGGGGGGTTTTTAGAGAGGGAGAAGAGGAAATTAGAAGACCGTAGTCCGGCCATGAAAGCCGTAAGGATGACCTTATCATCATTTTCCGCCACCTGCAAAGCTTCGGTGTTGAAACGGGTAACGAAACTGCGTAGGGACTCCCTATCGGTTTAACGAATGTTGAGGAGTTGGGTTGCCGGACGGCGTTGGCGCTGGGCTCCAATAAAATGGCTAAGGAATGAGTCACTAAGATGTTGGAAAGTAGAGACAGAGTCTGCTGGTAACTGGCTAAATCACAACCGAGCTGATCCCTTTAGTGTCACAGGAAAAGCTCGACACATGATCCCGTCAGGGAATGCATGGAGGATCATGAGGGTTTTGTAGGTCTCCAGATGGTCGACTGGGTCCGTTGTACCGTCAAAAGAGTCAATGGTGGGCATTTTGAACTTGGGGGGTAGTGGTTTGTCCCGGATGGAGGCGACAAATGGTGAGTTTGTTGTGGTAGAGGGTTTCTGCTGGATGTTCTGCATGACCCTTTGGAGTTAGAGCTTCATGGCTCGGAGTTCTGCATCCCAGAGAGGGATGTTATCACCACTAAAAGGTAGCAGGGGTTGGACGCTACTGGCCTCCCCTTCAGCGGCTGGTGCCAAGAGCGATGGATGAGGGAGCCGGGGTAGTGGATTCATATTAGTAGGAGGAGGAGGTTGCAAGCCTTCCAAGTTGGGTGGATAGGGCTGCGGGGTAGTATGGCTCGGGGCTCGTTCTTGGTTGGACGGAATATCAGGAGGTGGTGGAGGGGGTATAGGAAGGTTCATTTGGAGCAGGGCATTTATCAGGGCTTGGTTTTGCTCGGCCATGCGGTTAATGCTGTTGGTAAGCTCGATAAAATACTGCGATAGGTTGTTTGGATTGGGGGGGTCGGCTTGGTGGTCGGGAGCAGTATAGTGAGAAGCCATGGATCTAGTCGTGACCATATACTTTGATGGGTAGTAAGAAAGGGTTATTGGAACAGGGTCTCCGGCGGCAATGAGCACAACTGGCGTGCAGAGCAGGGCGTTCCCACAGACGGTGCCAACTGATGATACTGTGATGATGTAATGGGTTCTAAACAGAGCGGGTCGGACTGATCCACACTTCTCGAACCGGTATCTGAATGATCAAACCCACCAGAGAACCTGTACACGAGTTCAACGGGGAACGGGGAGTCCCCCAACGAACCCTCCGACGAGCAAGTTAGAGAGAGAAGTAGAGTGTAGAGATGAATTAGAGATAGAAAGCTTAACCTTCTTTTTGTCTTCAACGTTTGCTTATATCCTTTGGTAATCATTTCATTGTCCCTTCCGACCTGTCACCTTGGCCAAAAGTCTATACTGTAGCTTACCTTGTTCAGGGTGAGGGCGTGCTGTCCCGACGGAGAGGTGTTTTCGTAATAAATGCAGTGAGGGGCTGCATTAATGGCGATGTGCAGTGGCAATAACTTTGCAGATCTTTGTCTGTTGATGTGGCTTGCCCTTTACCTGTCATGTGTTTGAATATCATTGGTCCTTCATGCCATGTTAATTTCCAGATGGTGCTGGGCCTTATCAGTTGGGCTATGTATTGGGCCCTAAGTGGTGGGCTTGACTTGTTCATGGTGGGCTGTAACCTTTATGGTCCTACCCATGTCAAGATTTTTCATCAAATTTAAATTTGATGAAAAACGCCTTAAATGTTAGCTCCAGCCATTTTATTAAACTGACGTCAAATAAAGGAAAAATCATGGCCTTGTTTGGTTTGTTTTTGAGAGAGTAATTTTGGAGAAATTTTTTTAAGATTTTGTTTGGTTTAGTGATTTTGGAAAAAAAAAATTCAAAATCACTTTCTCTCCTACACATCAATCAATCACTTTTTCTGTCTCCTCTCTTATTCTCAATCATTTTTTCTCTCACACACATCTACTCAACTACAATAAAATATCAAATCATCCCAAATACTCATACTCCAAAATTATTTTCAAAATATACAACCAAACAAACTAAAAAAATTTCTAAACTTCCTTTCCAATTTTTTTTTGAAAATTTATCTCCCAAAACCAAACCAAACACACATATATATTTCATAAAATAAAGAGTTTTCATCATTTCATCAAATTTTGTAAGTGGACGGTGGTAGACGGCCGGTCGAACAATCGAATTTTGAGATGAATTAAAAAATTTATAAAAAGATTCGATGAAGATTTACTTTTCACTGAACGACCGGTCAAATTGATAAAAATCTATTGAAAGGTGTCATATATATATGGGTATGGCTTCTGTCCAGTCTGATCGGACTGGACCATACTGTTGGGCCCGTGGGAGTTCATCACGGGTCCCCTTTTGATAATCTGAACCGTTAAATATGTGGAACTCGTTGAGTACTATATACATGAAAAAAAATCACGTTGATCGGATATCGATAACTATATGATCAAATTAGTTTCGTATTAAAAAGATTTGACAGTGAACAAATTAACGGTTAACAAAAAACTGTTTTGATCACATAGCTATCGATATCCGATCAACGTGATTTTTTATAAGTATATAGTACTCGACAAGTTCTACACATTAAACGGTTCAAATTATTAAAACGAAATCCGTGGTAGACCCCCACGGGCCTAACAGCACGGTCCAATCCGATCCCAGGCTGGACAAAAGCCACACCCTATATATATATATATATAAGATCAATTTTTTTATTAAATCTTTACTCAAATTTAATTAAAAAAATTATTAAAGGGTTAAAAATGTTCTTAGTGCTTTTGTTTTCTTGTTCTGCCCACTTCGCCACACAAAAATACACCATTCGATTCCTTTTCCAAAACACCAAGGATCCTCTAGAGTGAAATTTCTCTAAAGTTTCCTAGAGTGTTATATTTTGTGGTTGAGATTTACTGGCAAGTCACATCAGAAAAATTGATGTGACTTGCCAGTAAATCTCAACCATACACTGTAACACTTTAAGAAATTTTAGAAAAATTTAAGGAAAAATCACTCTAAGGATCCTTGCTCTTTCCAAAATCTCTGTGCTTTCCCCTTACACAATCAGATGGCCCTTCCTAATTGGTCCGTAACAAATCTACCTCAACACCATTGTTGAATTCCAGAAGCTTCCAAGAAAGGACCACACGGTGACTTTACTCTCTCTCATCACCGTACTCATGACTGCATCACTCAACCAGTAATCAAACCCCACGTCCTACGCGTCTCCATGAACCCAATTCAGCTCAATGCACCACACCACACTTCTAATAACTAACCCTGGTCAGATATTAAACCCAACCATCCTCAGCAGCCCTATAAGTAACACCCCATATCTGGTCGGCCTGTGTTTTGAGTAGTGTCTAAGTAAATGCGAGTGGAGCATTTGAAGCTCACACACAGAATATACAAAGGTTTGAACTTTTCTACACTCATTTACTCACACCAACCCTAATTCTCTGCAATTTATGGATCAATCTACTGAATCTCAATTGAATTGTACTAGGTTTTTGTGATATTGGTTTTGATCTTTTTGTTTTGATCTTTTTGTTTTGCTGATGTTGGTACTTGTGATATGAATGATCCTTGAGTTTTGAATGGACATTTTCATTGAAACTCATTTTGGGTTTTGTTCTTTCTGTGAAATATCTTTGAATTTCCATGAAAAACTATGCGATGAATCTTTATTGTAATAAATTTTGTTTTGTTGGTTCTTCAATATTGATCGTAGAATTGGGTTTTTGATTCAGTAAACACCCTGATGATTTCTAATTAACTACCCAGAAGATGAATTCATTTTCGCTTAGTGATTAGGCTTTTCTTGGTAAATCTTTAGGTCAACTAGAAGTCAATGGGGCATGCTTTTTCCAGTGTTGCTAATTATTTGGTGTAATTGATACTTTTTGCACTAATTACTAACTTATGCACAATTAATTGATCTAAGAGTTCATGGGTTTTTTTGGCTTGGATATGAATACCCCATTTGAGATATTGTTTTCATAGTTGCTTTATCCTTGTATGTGTGTGTGCCTTTTATATGAATACCCATTTGAGATAAACCGCTATGCATATAGTATACGCTTGCACATGTGTGCAGTTTTGTGTGTATGCATCACATAAAAAATTGCATAATTGGCATGTAACTATGCTTATGAAGCTTTTATCTGGAATGTGATTGGAAAACTTTTCATATATGGCACAGCTTCAAGTCACAGGATCAGCCTCTCCACAAGTAGTGGGGTAAGGCTGCCTGCCTTGTACCTCTATCAGATCCTGCTGTGAGGGGGATCCTTGTGCGCTGGTACGATTTCCTTGGCCCTTGATTTGTGTTGGGTGTGAGCGTGCGTGTGACGGTGTGTGTACTTCTAGTGATCAGAAAAGATATATGAATTTGAAATTCCTATATTTTTCCCCAGACTCTGATCACCAAAATTTTGGTTTATTTCAATTGATAGAAACATGAAATTGATTTATTATTTTGTTGTCATCATTTTGTCTTGACCACCTAAAATCTATGGTGCCGGACACAACAATAGGAGCCATCATGAATTTTGGGTTTTAGTACTTCTCGAGTATTGCCATTTTTTGGCCTTTTTCTTCATTTGTTTTCTTTATATGTACGAATTAATTGATGATCTTGGAACCCAATATTAAAAACATCCTTTCATTTTCTTTACATTTCCAATCTGACTGAGATTGTGCTCCTATCCATCCAGATACAGGTGTTTTGCTGCTATTTAGTTTTGGCTCCCTTGAAACTAGGTCACCATGTGTTCTGCGGTATCTGTCCTTCCTCCTGCTGAGATTGGTTTATATTGGACTGATGAGCAGCTCGTTCTGCATTTGGAGCAAATAATACTGGGATTCTTTACCCTTCAGAACGGAAATGTGACTGGAGATATTAATCCTTACGAGCACTTGCCCTCAAATTTACCTGGTTAGTATCAATTTAGATTCTTATGATTCTATACAAATTCACTTTTTTAAATCTCGGTCCATCTCTCTCTCTCGACTGTCTTATCTCTAATTTTCTTATTTGAGACTAGTATTTTTTAAACTACTGTTATCCTGATTTATTAAGATCCATACTTCATTTTGTGTTTGATAGGCTGAATTTCGGCGATTAAAATGTCCCCATTATAATCTTACTAAAGTATTTTCACCACTTCCCAAAAAAAAGAAGACTTCTCAAATCAATGGGAATGGCTGCTGTTATTGTAATGTTTTGCCAGTATCATTGCTGGCTTCATGTGATTGGGCCACAAATTTTAATTGCTACAATCAAGAGTTTGTTTTAAATGGATCTAGTAGTATTGAAAATTCAGCCGTTTCGTTCTCATTTTTGGTTATGTAGCACATATTGGGAGTATAAGGGTACATATATGATATATCTGAACTTGTTGATAAATTGATCTTTTGTTTCTACATAATCAAGTGTCAACTATGCTGAAGTTTTAGTGAAAATATCTGAGGCTGGCCATTATGATACATGTTTGGCAAAATAGTGGGATTATTACTGATCTAATAGTCGAGTGTTTATGAACTACAGTCGTAGCTTTATGCAGAAAAGATAGATGCATCTTAAGGTGATTTGTACATAGATGCATTAGGGATATTCTTCATGGGTGACAGTATTTTTTTAGTTCAACCATGTCCCCATAGGAACTGCACTTTATTTTGGAAATTAGACACTGGCATTCTAGGGCCAGTATGAGTAAATGCTAAGGAAGCTTATGAAGGTACATATATGCAGATATTTGGTGCTTTATATGCTCAGAGCAGAAAAAAGCTTCAGAACATGGATTCTGGAAGCCCAGAGGGGAGGCCTGTGAGATATTTACAAACTCCAACATCATTGGCTGGAGAACTACACTCGAATTTTATGAAGGCCGAGCCCCTCATGAACGAAGAACTAATTGGCTGATGCAAGAGTACAGCATTACTCAGAAACAACTGCACAGCAATAGCAATCCAAAGGTAAACCACACAACTTGCTACCTCTATATGCTTTTTCCCTGACTATTTCTTTTATTTTCATCATCAATCCGACCTAGCAGTCAAATTGCCGGTTGGTTGAATTTGCAGGAATCCGGTTTACTATGTAGAGTCTTTAGCAGTGGAGCAAGTCCAAACCGAGAAATGAAACAAAAACTAGGTGGTGCAGAAATTGCTGGTGGCAACAATTTTCATCCAAACAGACCAGTTGTTCCAGATACTGGCAGTACCACTGGACCAGGTCGCATGGCCGAGTCCGAGGTAGGCCAAGCTTGCATTATCTTTGTTTGACCCGTATACTTTCTTTTTCATTTTGTTTGTATTTAGTTTGATGTTCATTTATTGTTTTTCCCTTAGCTACCATATTTGTGAAATTGCATGCTTCTTCAGTTATTGTCTCGTGTTCCAAGTTAGCTTTTCCATTAGATTGTGATTTGAGCTTACAACCGGGTTTGAGCATTGGGTTATATATATATATATATATTTACTTGTCATTGTGATTTTTTTTTTTTAATCACTAAAGTGTGTCTGATGCTTATCAGTTGGTTATAGGAATTGTTTTGGATGTATCTTTTATCTTAGATTGTCAAATTGTTGCAGTATGAGAACATTTTGGTCATTACTAATGTGTTGCATAACATGGAAAATTCTGGATAATAACATCACGAGTCATGGCATAGCTGTAGCTCGACTGGTCATGAGGGACCTTGATGTAGGACAAGATTTTAAGAATTTTTATATTTTTAGTTTTAATATTTTTGATATATTATTTTATTAGGTTTTTTGTAATTTAGTATAAATATTTTAGAATGATTAGGTTTCTTAAGTTGTTTTGATTTTGTTTTTCTAATTTCTTAGGTTTCTTGTTTTCCAAAAATTAAATTAGTTTATTGTTTCTTAATTTGAGCTTTCTTGGTGTCCAGGAATACTTGATCTTCAAGGTTTACATTATTATAAATAGCTATGTAAGTCTTATGGCGAAGGAAAACTTTTATTCAATAATATCAAGATATTTTTCTCTTCCTTGTGGATTCAAGGTTCTATTATTTCTTGTGGATTCAAGAGCTCCTCTTGTTTACTAGAATGATATCTAGTTCCCGTGTATTCCGCTGCGTCAAGTGGTATCAGAGCATAGATTCGCCTAGTTCAATGACACAAGACAATGGAGAACACACAATCCCTATTGGCATTGATCATAGGGTGGAAGCCATATGAGATGCGATTGAGGAATATTGGCTAGAGGTGCATGAACTTCGCAATAAGATTTGTAATCTACTTGCCGATTTGGGACTAATCGTCGACCAGAGGCAGCCAATAGTTGACAGTAATTGCGCTGAAGGATTCACTTGAGGCCAACCTGTTAGCTTACGTTATTTTGCAAAAATTTCATATTTTAATAGTTCAAGTAAGTTTCAAAAAGAAGATTTTCTTGATTGGTTGCTTGATCTTGAAAATTTCTTTAAATTTATGAAGATTCCTCATGAAAAGAAGGTTATATTTGCGTCCTACAGACTTGATAAAATTGCATTGAAGTGGTGGAATCGATTAAAAGATTATCGAGTTTGCAAAGGTAAAGACAAAATTCATTCATGATTAATAATGAAAAAGTTGTTAGCAACAAAATTTTACTTTCATGATCATGAAGATATATTGTCATATACAAATCAAGATACTTCCATGGTGTTGGTAAAAATTTGCAATGAAATTGCAGTTGCAAAAGAAAAGAATTCGCATCCAAATATTATTTGTGGTGAGATTGTTTGTAAAACTAATGAAGAAGATACAAAGTCTTATTCGAGTGTTGATAATGCATCAACACATGGTAATTTGAATATTGGGGAGAAAGTTTTACAAACAAATCATAAAAATATTGAGGAAGAAAGAGATTTGATTGAGCCCAGTAATAAAGATAAAATAGAAGAAGAGATAATACAACCGCTGTGTGCAACAAAGAAATTGATTGATGCTACACTTGATATTCCAATGTTGATAATTGAAGGATCAATTGAATCTGGGATGGTGCAACATCAAGAGAGCATGCAAGTTCTATATAAAGTAAATTTAGTTGATTTTCTTGGTGTAGAGCAATTTAATTTGATTTTTAATGCTTGTTTAATTGATCTTGTCAACCAGTTGAAGCATATAAAGAGTAACTTTCAAAAAGTAGACTTCTCTGCATATAATTTTTGGAAGAGGGACAAACAACTGAAGCATTCCAAGTATCTTTTTATTTGGCATGGACGATGACAGATTTCTAATGTGAACTTGAGGACGAGTTCTTTAAAAAAAAAAAAGAGCCTAATGTAGGACAAAATTTTAAGAATATTTATATTTTTAGTTTTAATATTTTTGATATATTATTTTATCAGGGTTCTTGTAATTTAGTATAAATATTTTAAAATTATTAGGTTTCTTAAGTAGTTTTGATTTTGTTTTTCTAATTTCTTAGATTTCTTGTGTTTCAAGAATTAGATTAGTTTATTGTTTCTTAATTTGAGTTTTATTGGTGTCCAAGAATACTTGGTCTCCAAGGTTTACATTATTATAAATAGCTATGTAAGTCTCATGGCAAAGGAAAATTTTTATTTAATAATATTAAGTTATTTTCTCTTTCTTGTGGATTCAAGGTTCTATTTTTCTTGTGGATTCAAGGTTCTATTTTTCTTGTGGATTCAAAAGCCTCTTTCGTCTACTAGAACAATATCTAGTCCCTGTGTATTCTACTGCGTCAAACCTCTTAGGTGACAATGAGGTGAGATCTCAGGTTTGACAATAGTGTCTCATCCGCCTGCTGGGTAATCCAACTCTAGTAAACTACTGGCATCCTATGTTACACGAACTCTTCAAAATAAATCAAATACCCATGTCAGACACTTGACACTCGGACAAGGATATGGAATACGTGTCAGATACTTTTCAATAGATACTTTTTATATAATTGTATATAACAATATTATTTTATGTACATATTGTTGTATAATTGTTATAAATGTCTTTTTGATACTAAGTTACATATAGTATAATTTTATCTCACATACTTGTTTAAAAATGTAAAAATATAATTTTGTTTTGCCGAGTTTACGTACCTTAAATTTATGGTTTGATTAGTCCGACCTCTAGATACATATCCAACACCTGTATCCGAGTCCATGGAACATAGCTAACATCCTACAATGTGGCGAAAAAAAGGAAAAAGAAAAAAGCATTTGTAATGATGATGCCTAGTGTCACGGCCTTGGAATTTCTGAACCAACCCTCAGTCTTTCCAAGCCAACCGTGCGGCCTTAGATGCTTGTAGCACGCCTTGCTTGCACCTAAGTAAGCCTTTTGTGGAAGGGAGCTAGGGGATTGCACACACACAAGAGAGACTTTGGAGAACTTAGAGAGAACACTTGGAGAATGCTTATGTTGTATTGCTTGGGTGGTTTGGCCAAATGAGGGCCTCCCCTTTATATAACCTTACAGAGAATATTCTAGAACCATACTAATGGAGAGTGTTCTAGACACTTCCCCCTAACTAGAGTATTCTAAGACTAATCTAGTATGTACATGTCTAGAAGATTCTACAGTAGCCTCTAACTATGTACAAGTTTCCACAATGCTCCAGGGAGTTCCAGAAGCTTCCAGGATGCTCTACAAACTCCCAGGGCTTTCTTGTTCCACTATCCTCTTGACTGCTCTAGAGAATTCTAGATTCTTCCATTAGAACCTCCCTTCTTCTAGCCATTCTCTAGAGAGTTCTAGCAATCTCCTTTGGTTTCCAATGCTTTCTGGTGAGGGCAACATTAGGATTTCTCTGTCCGTGACATTATCCCCCACCTATTGCGGCGACGCCCTCGTCGCGCCTTCCTTGCACAATCTTCCTTGCCTCCTTGCCATAGGGAGTTGCACTTGCCATATGTGCTTGAGAAGGTGTCTTCGCGCCTTGCTTTTTCTTCTTCTTGTGATCCACCTTTCCCCTTGGTGGAAGTCTCTTAGGTCTCGCTCCTCCTTTCCCTTGGAGGATAGCTTGATAGGTAGTCTCTCCCTTCTTTGAGTCTTCCTTGACTTGTGGTGTGGAGAGAACCTTCTTGGCCGCTTGCCCGCTAATCATCTTTTTGGTAGCGCCTTCTACCTTGTCGTTGTCCGCCCCCAACTCAATAGCTGATAGAAGTTGGAGTTTAGTATTTTCCTTGCTCACCATTGGCACCATGTAAGGCCCACCCTCCATGATGCACATTTTGTTGTCGCGAGGCAACATTGCCACGCTGAACTCTCGCAAAAACTCCATCCCTAGCACCACATCATAGTCATCGAGTGATGCTATGGAGAAGTTCACTTTCCCGCGCCATCCACCAAGGTGTAGCTCGACCCCTCGAGCCATGCCATCCACAGGCTTTGCCTTGGCGTTTACTGTTTTCATTAATGCTTGACCCCTGTCAAGTCTTAGACCAAGCCGCTTGGCCTCTTCCGCCTTGATGAAGTTGTGGGAAGCCCCTGTGTCTACCATGACTTGGGCCGCCTTCCCATTGATCTTGCCCTCTACGTACATCAAACCCTTATCCCCATGGGTTGATGCAGTAGGCTTCGCTTCTATGGCACCAAGCAGTTGCAGAGAACCCATGCAAGCCTGCTCGTCCCTTTCTTCCCTTTCCAGCATTGCACTAAGACTCTTCCTCTTTGGGCAATCGCGCGCCCAATGTGGCCCATCGCAGATGAAGCAGTTGTCTTTGGGCTTGCTTTCTTTCTTCGCCTCTTTCCTCCAATCTTTGCCCGTTGGGGACTTGCTTCTACCTTCTTTGTACCTTGGAACCTTAGAATCCTCCCATTCTTTGGCCCATGTGGCTCCCCCACCTTTGCCTTGACCCTTCTTGGTGGACTCCAAGTTAGAAGCTTCCGGCTTCGTGTATTCCACCAATGTCTCAGCCACGGTGAGTGCAGTGGAGATATCCTTGACGCCTCTTCGTTGTAGTTCCAATTGTGCCCACTGCTTAAGCCCCGCTGTGAAGTTAAAGAGCAAGTCATCATCAGTCATGTTAGGGATTTGAAGCATTAACCCAGAGAATTCTTGGACATAATCCCGAATAGAGCGGGTGTGCTTCAACTCCCTCATCTTCAAACGTGCTTCATATGCCACATTTTCCGGATAGAATTGCCTTGTTAGCTCATTCTTGAATTGTTCCCATGAAGAGATGCAAATGCCTCTTTCCATTTCAGCGTGCTTACGACGCCACCAAACTCCAGCTAACTTAGTGAGGTAGAGAGAAGCAGTGCGTACCTTCGCAAGCTCATCGTTTAAGTTTGAAGCTTCAAAATACCTCTTTAAGTGCCAAAGGTAGTCATCCAGCTCCTTGGCGTCCCTTTTGCCATCAAACTCCTTAGGCTTGGGTGCCTCCAGCCTTGGAGTGAATCCCGCATTAGTGGCAACACCGCCATTAGCCACAGTTCGCTTGCATATGGCCCAATCCGCCCGTGTCTCCTCCAAGCCTTCCTTCAGCTCTTGGACTTGGTCTTGGAGTTGACAAATAGCCTTCAGGATCCGTTCCTGAAAGTCATAACTTTCCTGTCTCTGCGCTTCAGAGTTGATCCGGATGGTGTCCCGCACGGACTCAAGCAATTCCTCGACTTGGCTTTCCACATTGCCATCGAGTTGCTGCATCCCTTGTTCCAGCCGATCAAGACGCTCCTTGACATCGGCCATAGCCATTTCAACCCTGACCACTCGGGTCTCCATAGCACTCATGATGTCCCGTGACTTGTCTTTCGCTTTCTTGCCCAAGTTTGCAGCAGCCTCCCTTCCGCGGTTCTCTTCGGTGTGAGTTAGTTCCGACATAGTGCCCTTCCTTCCTCAAGTCACGACGCCTTCGTAACCCGCTCTGATACCAACTGTCACGGCCTTGGAATTTCTGAACCAACCCTCAGTCTTTCTAAGCCAACCGTGCGGCCTTAGATGCTTGTAGCACGCCTTGCTTGCACCTAAGTAAGCCTTTTGTGGAAGGGAGCTAGGGGATTGCACACACACAAGAGAGACTTTGGAGAACTTAGAGAGAACACTTGGAGAATGCTTATGTTGTATTGCTTGGGTGGTTTGGCCAAATGAGGGCCTCCCCTTTATATAACCTTACAGAGAATATTCTAGAACCATACTAATGGAGAGTGTTCTAGACACTTCTCCCTAACTAGAGTATTCTAAGACTAATCTAGTATGTACATGTCTAGAAGATTCTATAGTAGCCTCTAACTATGTACAAGTTTCCACAATGCTCCAGGGAGTTCCAGAAGCTTCCAGGATGCTCTACAAACTCCCAGGGCTTTCTTGTTCCACTATCCTCTTGACTGCTCTAGAGAATTCTAGATTCTTCCATTAGAACCTCCCTTCTTCTAGCCATTCTCTAGAGAGTTCTAGCAATCTCCTTTGGTTTCCAACGCTTTCTGGTGAGGGCAACATTAGGATTTCTCTGTCCGTGACACTAGTAATCCCTTAAACATGGGATTAGCCCACAATCCTTTTGTATGTGTTTATGTTGGGGCTTAAGGGGGTATAAAATTCTTATTATGCATTTAATTACTTGTAGGCAAGAAGGAACAGGGATGACAATACAATACCATTGGCTGCAGCTGCGGGAAACATACCTGACATGGATTATATTTTAAGTGGTGACTTCTTGGAGTTGGACGATCTTGGAGATCCAGAATCAAGGTCTTCCTTTTCTGACAATTCGAGTTGTGTGACCTTGACATCAGAGGAATGCTTTGATTATTTAGCCCTTGGAGACCTAGAAGATCCAATTAACCAAGATGAGCAGGGAAAGGATGCCAATGTCAAATTTAATGTTGCTGCATCTGTCAAACCAAATGAGGTGGTTATGCGTCCAGCAACTTTAGGTATGTCTAGATTTCTTTCTATTTGTCTCTTTTATTTTCATGTATCAGATTCGTTTTTCTCTGTCAGTTACTTTTTATCACTTTATTATCCTCTCTATATTGCATGGCCCTCCATGCTTAGCGCAAACCAAGATGTTAAATATGTGCTACTATCCTACTATAGCAGGTTTGCACAGGGGAGTTAAATCAATGTCTGTTGAATCGTGGTTGTTTACGCAATGAGTTCTACCTGACCTATTGTACCTAGAAAATAAAATAAAGTGGGATATTTGGTTGTGGAAATCATCATTTAACTTAAAATGTCAATAGCCATTCCTTTATTGGGAGTTTTTTTTAATCTTGTTCACTCCTTGTATGGGAATTTGATTGTTGTGTGACTAGTGTATGGTTTACTTTTTCACTGCAAGCAAAGCCTGTTCCAGTTGACTAGTTTGGAATGTGAACCCAGCGCTGTTGCCCTTGTTATTGCCTAAATGAAATAGGATCTGTTGGTAGTGGAAATCATTGTAAAACTTCTGTTCTATATATTTCTTTCCATATCTAATATGTTGATATCAAAATCCCCTAAACTCTTTTCTTTCCATGATATGAGAACAATATACTAGCAAGTTGAAATCATTTTTGTGCTTTTAATTATGCCTACAGAATCTCTTGTTAGCAACAATGGAAGGAAGTCACCGTCTAAAGCTTTAGACAAGAAACTCCTGGACAAAAGGGTCACCAAGGCAGGCAATGGGAATGAAGGTACATCTCTTGTTGGCAGCAATGGAAGGAAGTTGCCGACTAAAGCCTTAGACAAGAAACTCCCAGACAAAAGGGTCACCAAGAATGCTATCAAAACCCGAAAGGCAGGCAATGGGAATGAAGGTACATCTCTTGTTGGCAGCAATGGAAGGAAGTTGCCGACTAAAGCCTTAGACAAGAAACTCCCAGACAAAAGGGTCACCAAGAATGCTGTAAAAACCCAGAAGGCAGGCAATGGGAATGAAGGTACATCGAATTCCCATAACTTGGTAAAATCATCCAAGAGCAACAAAGCAGTACCAGTACCAGAAACCCACCCAAAAAAAGTGCCAATCCCAGAAGGCAAAAAGAATCCTCTAGTTGGAATGATGAAAAAGCTGTGTTGCTTTCCATTCTAGGTCCTCTTTGATTCTGCTTATACTTATGTAAATTAGAAACCTTATTTAATAGATATATGCACTTGGGTGACCATCACATCCGTTTGCCAACTAGGTCAACCTGATTGCGTTTTAATTATTCAAAATTAAAGAATTCGTGTTCAGATAAACTTATTTCTATTCTATGTTAAAGTATGGTTAGAAATCACATTTTTTATAAAATAGTGATTGCTAATCACCTTTATTACTTAATGTGATTTCTGACCACACTTCAACATAGGATAAGAAATTAGTTTGTCTGTACATTAATTATTTAATTTTTGAATAAAAAGAAACGTAATGAGGTTATAGAGTTTCTGATAGAAGGATTGAAGACATATGTAGCTGTTGACTAATTGTTAGTCTAAAGTGGAAACAGAGGAATGGACTTGATAGCCGCAGACATGGAAAAGAAAGGTAGGAGGAGACTCTGATTGTCATATTCTTTGTAATTGTAAAGGTATAACGATTTGGGTTTGGCCATTTTCATGGTTTTTAAGTTTCCTGTTATTTCTGACCATGAAGTCGGGGAATTGTTCATAGTGATTTGATGATTTATATAGTATCATATATGTAATGTAATGTAAAACTGAATTTGATGAAGACGGGGAATTGTTCATAGTGATTTGCTAAATTGTATGTACTATTCTGTTGTGCTTTGACATAACCATGAAATGAAGGACTGTTTGTGTGAAACTGAATTTGATTTTTGTTTAATTTCTTTACATTCTCAGTGATTATACCATACTAAGTCAGACTTGATCAATGGACTGTAAGCAGAACTGGAGGCAAACAGGTCTCATTTTCTTGCTTGGTGTAAATTACATATTTTCAAGAAATGCTGTAAATTACATTGATGTGTCTTCTTCTTCTGTTAACTTTATTTGAAGACACTCACTGTAAAAGCCTTTGGTAGGTACTGTTTTTGTTTTGTTTTGTTTTTCTTTGTTTTGTGAAAACAATATAATGAATAGCTTGAAAACACTTTAGTCGTTTTCGTATCATTTTTGTTTTTGTGTGAATAATTATTGAAAAATTGAAAATAAAATTTTGATATTTCTTAAAAAGTTTGCTTTTAAATTTTTTTTGAAAATAGTTTTTATAAGGGCAAATTACAAACATCTCTCTCGAGATTTGGTAAAAATACAAATTTTCTCATGAGATTTGAGAAATTACAAATTGTCCTCTGAGAGTTAAATTTTCATAACAAATTAGGAGAAATTATGGAGAAATCTGTATGAAAATAAAAATTTCAGGGGGCAATTTGTTATGAAAATAAAAATCTCAGGGAGCAGGATGTAATTTCTCAAATTTCATGGAAAAATTTATATTTTCACCAAACCTCGAGGAGGGTGTTTGTAATTTGTCCTTTTTATAAATATAAAATAAAAACATAGCTACATATGCATATTGAGAAGAAATGCGGGACTTGCTTATCAACGAAGGGTTTAATTACAATGAGGATTCACTCGTTTTTCCCTCAATTTCTATTTATATTTCTTTTTATGTGTTTAAAGATGCTAAGGGTGTTTTTTACCCTAAAAGTGTGAGTACTTAACTTTTTAAAATAACTTACGTATAGTTCTTAATAAATAGACTTATTATTTGATAAGTCCTATAATAATTGATGACTTATTTATATATAAATATATATATATATGCAGACTTTACTACCAAAAAATAAATAAATAAAGAAACATCAAACTGTTGTTAAAAATCGAAATCAATGAGTGTAATGATTTGTTCTTAATTTGAGATAATTATTTATTTTAGTTACTGAATATGTAATATTATATTATAATTATAAAATTGAGAGGATCTGAATTAATTTTTTTAGGCTCATTAGTTTTTAACTTCTTTGACTATTACTTTACTTGAAACAAAATTACGGCTAACAATAAAAATTTTAAAAACTCAAATGGGAGCGTTTGTTGTAGTTTATTGGGATTGTTTTTGATTTGTTTTTATTATTTTAAAATTTTATTTTAAAATGTTTAACTCACTTTTTTTTTTTAAATTTATGGAATAAAAAAATTTAATAACTGAGAACTACGGGACAGTTTGGGAAGAGATTAAAAAAGTCAATTTTTTACCCAAAATAATCGAACTTTTTACCAAAAAAATCACAAAAAAATTAAAAAATTAACTTTTTATTAATTTCTCAAAACACCGCAACGTACTTCTATACTTTGTTTTCTTATTATCATTTATTAACATTAAGCTGCAACAAATAATTCCAAAAGAGGTTATACTTTATGCTCTGTAGTGCAAGGATTGTGATATCTTAGCTCAACGGCTCAGGTTCATTTGCGGATAAAGTACAGCTGACCACATGTCACATTTGTTGTACCTTTTCATGTTAGTATTATTTTTTCTTAATTTATTATAATAACTAGTAGGTAGTGATGTACAAAAGTTTATTTTAAAAATTAAAATTTAATTTTGAATTTTAATATTTTATATTTAAAAAAAATTTAACAATCAATAACTAAACATTCCGTTCAAAAAAATTAATAACTAAACATAAATAGATTTTCTAACGTTTGATAAAAAATTTTGTTACTATCTTATGTAAAAAGCTCATACAAATAATTTTTTTCAAATTTTTTAAAAAAAATGCATTATCAATCTAAAATCAAATCATCGGTTGTGTAATTAAATTTATCAAAAATTATGAATTCCACATGAATCAAAATATTTATAAAAAAAAATAATAAAAATTTCTATAATATACAAATTATGCCTTAATTATAACTCATGGTGTATTATTTTTATTATTAATCGAAAAACTCTTTGCTAATTTCTTATATTTTTAGTTATATCTAAATCGGTGCATTGGATCTTTAATTATACTTTAAGTGGTATTTGATTATCATTTATTATAATATTTTTATATAACAATATTTAATTCTTTTATTACACACAAAAAAAAAATGTTTAAGATGGGTTATTCAAAAATAATATTTATGATTATATTAGTAAGATCATAAGAGTTATTTACATTAATGCATAAAAAATTACAAATTCAAATTATAAACAGTGTTCTTAAAGAAAATCAGACACAAAATCTTTATAACCTTAATGATTTTAGTTCTCAAAAGGGTTCTGATTAATTATGTGATATATCATAATAATCACAAAATTTTTATTCTAACCAAATTATTTTTACATATCTTTCCTAGCAACGCTCATGAAGATATATTATCAGTAATACTATAAATTCAAATTTTTATTTAAAAATTATTCAAGAAATATCAATATATACAATCCTTTTTGATGAATCATTATTCTTTAAAATAGTACTTCACACTATTTATCATTTGGTATTTATAAATTTATCTTCTAAAAATTTAACAAAAAAGTATTAAGTTTTATTATTTTAAACAATCAATATCAAATTAAATGTTGCACGTGTACGTAAATTATTTATAGAATAATGTCTGATATATAAAATTATAGTAGAGTTAACTTTAAGTAGGCCTTATTTGGAAAATTAGCTATTTTAATTGGCTATTTGGCTTCTTGACTATTTTAACTTGGCTAAAATAGTCGTTTTGAAAAGTTGGTTGTTTTTTCTTTTCTTTTATAGTTTATTTGATGATTGTGAAATAAAAAGTGAAATGATTATGAATTAGATGTGACATTATCTTATTGACTATTTTAGTTTTTTTTAGTGGGCCCCACCCCTCTTCCCAAATACCCCTTTAATGTAATGATATTATAATATGTATTACAAAAAAATAATATTAATTTAAATTTAAATTTAGATTATTTGTTTTAATAATCTTAGCCTTATCGTATAGTTAAATTGTTTATTGATTTTGATAATTTTTTAGTTCAAAAGTGTTTTAAAAGTGTAGTTATCATATAATAATTTTATATGATATATATTAAATTATAAAATATAAAATAAATACTCATTTTGATATTAAAAATAATAGTTAAGTTAGAAAGAAAATTAATAATATAACATTAAAAGTGATTCTAATTATTTATTATTTATTTTTATTTTATTTTTATTTGGATAATAAAATTTTGTAGAAATATAACTATATAAAATTTATTTAAAAGATTAAATATAAATATATTGTGATTGGATTAATAAGAAAATACATAAATTAATTATGTAGAGTATTAATTTTTCTTTAATATTATTTTTTGAATTATTCATACATATTATATATTGGTATATAAAATTTAAGTTAAATTATATATATCATAATAATTAAATTATAATTATATATGAAAAATAAGTATTTCTTAAATATAATCCATTCAAAATTGGTTATTATAATTGAAATTGAATTTGTATAGAAATTTATATATAAATGAGAAGACATTTTGATATGATTTTTTCTTTTCTTAAATAATACCTAAATAAGAAAAAAAAATACGATTTTTTATTGATAAATCTCATTTAAAGGTGTTATAACCCAATAAGTCCACAAAAGAAAATTATAACTTAATTAGTCTCATGTATTTATACTTTTATTCCATGAGATCATTTTTTCCTGATTTATATTGTTTGTTGAACTATTATACCTTATATCTATTGTTGATATGTATTACATAGAAAAATGATATACAGTGTGTTTGGTTTGAGTTTTTTGAATTAAGTTTTTTGAAAATTAAATTTTTTGATTTTCGTGTTTTTTTGTTTTTAGTGTATGTTTTTTAAATTTTAAACATTTTTTTTACTTTTTAGATGCACCTTACTTAGATATATCTAAAAAATAAAAAATTTGTGAAAAAAATATTTTAAAAAATTAATAAATACATAAAAATATAAAAAACGTACTGAATTCTCGTATTTTTTTTGTATTTTGGGTATTTAGTGAATTTTTAAAATGTTTTCTTCGCAAATTTTTTACTTTTTAGATACATCTAAGTTAGGTATGTCTAAAAATTTTAAAATTTACTTAAAATATTTTAAAAAATCAGTAAAAACAAAAAAAACACGAAAAATAAGAAAGTAAAATTTTCTGAAAAGTGTTTTCTGAAAAATGAAACCAAGCATAGTGATATACATTTCCTTTTTGTTACTACCTCTATTTTGGTAGTTACCATTATTCACGTTTTTCTTTTTTATCAATTTCATTTACATTTGTAGTATTGTTTCATTGTGCTAAGATTTTAAACTCTAATTTATACATGGTGGTGAAAATGTTCATCCATTGTTGCAGTGAAATTTTGTATTCCTTCATTGTCACTTTGTATTCGAAATTCTATGTTTTTCCATTGTTGCTCTGTGTTTCTTTAGTATTGTAAGTCGAAATTCTGTTTATGTCTATTCAATTTTGTTACAAACATATTCTTTAAAGGTGAGTTTGATTTGATTTGGATTGGTGGAATGATGAAATTGTATAGATTATTAATAATAGATATAATGATAAAGATGATGAATATGAGGACGTGGGTGATATTTTTTTTTATTTTTAGAGTGATTGAGTTTTTTTTTCTTCTTTTTTTGTAATTCTATTGCTGCCACTATTTTTATTTTTTTGTCAATCAGTCTGAATGTTCACATTTCACATTGTTTGAAAGTTTGAAAGATAAGTGTTGAAATATAGATATTGACATAATTATATATTTTGCAATATGTGAATATTTACATATTATTAGTTATTTGTTACTATACTTGTTATTTGAACAATTATTTTTTGCTACCATTAAATAATTGAAATAGTCATTTTTTTCTTTCAATTTTGTTTCATGTTATAGTGTAAATGTTCACATTGGTATGAATTTAGCTTCTCTAAGGTTAGTTGTATGCCAATTGCAAATTGTGAATATTTACATTGTATTTTAGTATGATTTTTATTTTTTTTAAGTTTTTTTGAAAGTTGGTTGTATTTTGTTATTTTTTTTTACTATACTTGTTGGTTGAACAATATTTTTTGTTAACATTGAACAATCGAAATAAGCAATTTTCAGTTTTTTTCAATTTTATTTCATGTTTTCACGCTATAGTGTGAATGTTCACATTGGTATGAGTTTATTTATTTATTTTTTAAACTAGTTGTATATTAATTATAAATTGTAAACATTCATAATTTGAGATTTTCTCAATGGAATGTGGAAGAGATTTTCTCTTAAGAATAAGGGAGAAATTTCATACATGGAATAAGAGAATGATTTTTTTTCTTTAGGATAAAGGAGAGATTTTCTCCATAAAATGAGGAATTATTGTTAGAGCATCCACAGTGGACATGTTAGTGATAGTGTTAGTGTCAGTGGCGAAAGTTTAGCTAGCTACAGTAACCTTTGGATCTCACAATGAACGTGTTAACATGTGTGTTAGTGGTGTGTGTTAGGATTAGTTGCTAACTTGTTTATTATCTGTGGAGAGCGTTGCAGCTGGGAAGGGAAGGGTTTTTTTTGTCTTACAAGTTGACCGGCTGGACGCCCGGCCGATTGACCGGTCAACGGCAAAATTATTATTATTTTTTTTTTTTAACTTTTTGGGATTTTTTTTTGACTTGAAATTTAATTTTGGGCTTTAAATTTTTGATTAAACTAAATTATTTATTTATTTTATTTATTATATACACATATATATATATATATCTATATTTAACACACACCTTAACACGTTCATTGCACCACTACTCACTTTCTAAAATCAACAAACTCTTAACACATCTTAACAAACATTTTTGGGCACCACTTTTATCACTTTTTGTCATATAACAAATACTTTAACAAACAATTTTGGATATCCCATTGTGGATTATGTATTAGTTTCAAAATAGAAATATGTGCAAAAAATTAAAAATGATGATTTTGTCATATTACATTAAACAGGACTTAATGAAATATTCAAAAATAATACGGGATAGATAGAATAAAATACTTAGAAGGATGATTCATCAAAAAATGATCCAAAAAAATACTACCCTCTCTGTCCCAAAATAATAGTCATTTTTGAAAATTTTAAGTTTTTTTGATAGTATAATTATTACATTTTAAAAATATTAATTTTTTAAAATTACCCTTTGATAATATTTTTTTTAAGAATAACAATTGTCATAATTGTACTTTTTTTGTTTTTAATGAATTTGAAAAAAGGACAAAATAAAAAATTTATGTTATTTTATTTTTTATTTTTTGAAAAAAAAATATTTTGGAATAATAAAAAATAAAAAAAGAAATTACTTTGGAACGAAGCGAGTATTTATATATGATAGGGTAATTTATATGCGAATTGGGCTGAGCTGGGTTGTTATGGGCCTCGGTGTGAAGGGTGAGTGAAAAGGCCAAAAAGTTACTCCGGTCTTGAAGAGGCTTAAATTTAGTCCGGTCTCAAGGCCAGAAGTTAGACCGCTCCGAAGGACTCTTGGTAATTACCTCGGTTGAAGGATGCTTTGAACGTATACCGGTCATGGCGCAGCTAAACTAGATCGGTCTATACCTTGGTAAAAAGATAGTTCGATTCTGGGCATACCCTGGTAAGTAGGGCCATCTCACTTGGTTTAAGTAGTGAGGAGGGTGTTGAAGGATAAGCATTATCCTTCAGGAGTATGAATCCTAGAAGGACTCTGCATGGAGGAGTAGAAGTCCTACTAGGATTGTGCCACACGAAACCTATAAAAGCTCACAAACATCACCTTTGGAGAGGTAACACAACTTTGATTCTTGAATATACAGAGCTTTTGTTTTTGTCCATTTTTCTGACTTAGGCATCGGAGGGGTTTCCGGCACACACCCGCCGGCTAGCTCACGTTTGTGTTTTCAGGGAATAAAGCGACGACATTAGGAGGAGCGCGGACTTGATCAACAAGATTATACGAGAAGGTTTATTTCTTTCCCGTACAATTGGCGCCGTTTGTGGGAATAACAGACAGGACAAAACCTCTTGATCAAGCTTTACCTCTTTAGGAACAATGGCGCACAATGAAGATCTACCGCAGTCCGCCATTGACGGGCAAACACCAGATGGGGGTGCAAGGCGTGAAGGACTACCTTCTATCCCTCCCATGGCGGACTTGAAGCCCCAACGACATAACCCCAGGAGGGATACTAGGGGGAGGCGGACTAACAGCCCCCGTCACTCTCGTTCACAAAGTCCGGACAGGCAAAGGTGGATGATTGACCCTCAAATTCTGGAGGACCGCGTGAAAGAGCAAGACGAATTAATAAGGAAGATGGCGGCGGACATGGAGGCCTTGAAGCGCCATACGAGGGGAGGAGTGGCGACAGGAGAGGGGCGCAAAAACAAGACGCCCCCTCGCCGCTCAGAAGACTATAGAAGGCATTCCCTACCATCACAAGAAGAGAGTAGAAGCCTCAGGACAGGCGATACTCAGTCTAGAACCTCCAGAACTTGTTACTCCAGGTCTGAGAGAACGAGATCATTGAGGTCTTACACAGAGGGAAGTACCTACCGACCCTCACACTCGCACCAAACATCATCCAAACAGACGGAGTTTCCCAGATCATCCGATTTGTGGATCATGCTGGAAGAAAAGGCACGATGGAAGGAAGACACTAGGGCACGGGACCCTCGCAAAGTTTCTGCCCTTCAACGGTTGGCTCCCCGGACGCATGGAAGCGTCGAGGTTGGAATGCCATTACCACACCCTGCCTACGAACCAACGGACAAAGCATTAGCAAGGCTGCAGACCTCGCCGTTTGTTCCGGCGATCGAAAACGCGCCCCTGCCTTCAGGCTTCCTTCAGCCCAAATTCACCACGTACGAAGGAAAGACGGACCCCTACATTCACCTAAGCCACTTCCGCCAGGTTATGGCAGTATATCGGCGAAACGAGGCTTTAATGTGCATCATCTTCCCATCAAGCCTTGGCGACCTAGGCTTGACTTAGTTCGAAAAACTTCTAGAAGGCAGCATAGCCTCCTGGGCACAATTGGCGGAGGCGTTCGTCACAAGGTTCAGAACGAACACCAAAACCTCGGTGGAGATTGACCAACTACTCTCCATCGACATGGGCGAAAAGGAGACGCTAAGATCCTATAATAGTCGATACTGGGAGACATTCAACCAGATTGGGGACTGCCCCACCAATCTCGCCATTACACAATACAAAAGAGGCCTACCACTCGGGAAAAAACTAAGGGACTCAATCACCATGACACCGCCCCTCACCATTGCCGAAGCCCTGATGGAAAGAGTGCATGCAGCACATCAGGGTGGAGGAGTGATGGCGCACATGAAAGCAAAACTTCTGGCAGCGAACCACAACACCAGAAAGAAGACCTCAGCAAAGGTCAACGCGGTAGATCGTCCGAACAGAAACGGACGTGGTAGACGAGACAACGGAGAGGACCAGGATAAAAGATGGTTGAGGGTCCGCACGGCCATAACCACGGTATTCAAGAAACCGATCTACCGAATTCTAAGTGAAATAAGAGATGAGCTTTTTGTCAGATGGCCAGCCAAACTAGGGGAAGCCCAGAAGGACTACGACGAAAGATCGCGGTGCACCTTCCATAAAGAAAAGGGGCACCGCACTGAGAATTGCATGCCATTAAGACAGCACCTGGAAGAGTTGGTGGCAGCAGGACACTTGGATAAATACATTGAAGGAGGGACGCAACCAGCCCCCCAGGACCATAATAACCCCAACGGGATGCCAGTCGACGCCCTACCTCAAGGCATTATCAATGTGATACATGGAGTCTTTGAACCTGAGCGTGTATGCAACCTCAGGGGATTAATCAAAAGGCTGAACACTTAAGAGAGGTGCTAAGTGCCCAACCTGCCATCAAGAAGGGGAAGACAGAGGCCACAAACATCATGTCTTTTTCGGATAAATACTTGGAACGGATATATTGCCCTCACAATGATGCCCTGGTCGTCACTCTTCGAGTCAAGGATTTTGACGTCAAGCGGATTCTGATTGACCAGAGTAGTTCATGTGAAATCATGTACTACGAAACATTTAAACAGTTGAAGCTGCAAGACAAAGACTTGGCGCCTGCCGTATCTCCCCTAATCGGATTCAACTCCATGCCAGATTGGCCCGTCGGCAAAATAATTCTTCCAGTCAAAGCAGGAAGCGTGACAAAACAAGTGGAGTTCTGGGTATTGAAGGTCCCCTCCACTTACAACATCATCTTGGGCAGAACATGGCTGCATGCCATGCGATCAGTGGCGTCATCCTACCACCAAGTAATGCGATTCCCCAACGATACCGGGGTAATTGAAGAAGTCTATGGAGATCAGATCATGTCGAAGCAATACTTCGTCACGGTGAATGGCAGCCCCGCTGCCAAAGGATACGTTCATTCGGTGGAAAAACTTGAGAGCAATGAGCTATTCGCAGATGTCGGCAAAGCGGCTGATCAGAAAGCGGTGGAGGACTTGGTAGAGGTAAGAATAGATGAAAAGAACCCGGATAAGTTCTTTTTGCTCGGTTCGTCGTTGTCCAGCACTGAGAGATTAGAGGTGTTGGAATTTTTGACCTCTAACATCGAAGTGTTCGCCTAGACACCATACGACATGCCAGGTATTGATCCCAACTTCATCTTTCACCAACTCAATGTCCACCCATCCGCCAGATCAATCATCCAACGCACACGCAGATCAGCACTCCACCACGCCGAGATAGTGGTAGAATAAGTAGGAAACCTGCTGGAAGCAGGAGCAATCAGAGAGGTGCACTACCTAAGATGGATCTCCAATACAGTTGTGGTGCCAAAGAAGAATGGCAAGTGGCGTGTCTGTGTCGACTACAAAACAGTCAACAAGGCATGTCCGAAAGACAGCTTTCCTCTACCACGGATAGATCAACTGGTCGACCTAACGGTGGGGCACAACCGACTTAGCTTTCTGGATGCATACAGAGGTTACCATCAAATCGCCATGCATGAACCAGACCAGGAGGTCACATCCTTTACAACTCCAAGAGGACTATACTGTTACATGGTCATGCCCTTTGGCCTAAAGAACGCAGGGGCAACATTCCAACGGATGGTCACCAAGATGTTTGAACCATTGTTAGGCAGAACAATGGAGGCTTACATCGACGACATGGTGGTCAAGAGCAAGGATGAGAATGACCATCTCAAGGACCTAGGCGAGATGTTTGAGATCCTGAAGAAACACAAGTTGCGCTTCAATGCATCCAAGTGTGCGTTCGGAGTAGGATCTGGCAAATTCCTGGGCTTCCTTGTGACCAACCGGGGTATAGAAGCAGACCCCTCCCAGATCAAAGCAATCCAGGATTTGGAGAGACCAAACTCAGTAAAAGAAGTGCAGCATCTCATCGGCATAGCAGCTGCGCAATCGGTTCATAAACCGGTCATCGGACAGACTACGACCATTCTTTCATGCACTAAAAGCCAAGTTCGAATGGGACGAAGAATGCGACCAAGCTCTGGAAAGCTTGAAAGAATACATGTCTTCTCCACCATTGCTGGTCACCCCAATACATAGAGAAGAACTCTTCTTGTACCTGGCAGTCTCTCAGCACACAATTAGTGTAGTGTTGGTCCATGCGGAAGGAATTCAACATCTGCTCATCTATTATGTCAGCAAGACATTGCTGGGAGCCGAAACAAGGTATTTGCCACTGGAAAAACTGGCATTGGCCTTGATGATGGCCTCAAGGAAGTTGTCGCACTACTTTCACGCCCACACCATAGTTGTCCTCACAGCTTTCCCATTAAAAGCTCAGTTTGAGAGGGCAAACTTTTCTGGGCGAATCTTGAAATGGACAGTTGAGTTGGGACAATTCGACATCAAGTTCCAACCCAGGACAGCGATAAAGGCCCAAGCTTTGGCAGACTTTGTCGCAGAATTCACCCTAGGAAGTCATCATATCTGCCCAGTCGACCTGACTGATACAACCAAACCAGGAATAGAAATTGACGCCAGAATAGCGCAACCCCTGGTGCAGGATATTCAATCAGATCCCATGGCAGACCAGACTAAAGATAGTAAGGAAAAAGCAAACCAAGCTACACCGAACCAAGACTCACCAACAAATAAAGACTTGGTACAATCAGATAGCGAGGGGCAGACCGCAAGCATGGACCTTGAAGAAAACACCAGCAACATTCTTGACCCTATGACATCATCTGACCCCTCCACCTACTGAAAATTGTTCGTTGGAGAGATGTGGAAGCTCTTTGTGGATGGAGCATCCAACCGACATGGTGCAGGACTTGGCATAGTCCTCATCTCACCAGACGGCCTGGTTGTGGAGCAAGAAATCAACCTTGGCTTCCCAGCATCAAACAACGAAGCGGAGTATGAAGCACTTCTTGCAGGACTCAAATCGAACCAATACA
>NW_021027076.1:268536-279512 GCF_004153795.1 Camellia sinensis | reverse complement strand
TGGGTACTACGCAAAGTGATGGGAAACACCTTGATACCAGGAGATGGCAAGTTAGGGCCTAATTGGGAAGGACCTTACAAAGTGGTCGGATTAGCTGGCAAAGGGGCATACCACTTGGAAGATAAGGACGACAAAGCAATCCCCAGGCCATGGAACACCGCCAATCTCAAGTTATTTTATTTTTAGCTTTCCCCTTACAAACATGTGTAATTTTCTCTTTCCTCAATAAAACAAGTCGATTCTTTTCAATATAGTTGTTTTCTGTAAAAGTTAGTTTTAGTGAAGTTAGGAACATTGCAAACATTTTATTCTAAGCTGGCTGAAAAAACCAACTTAGAGGTTGGCTGGATTAAACGAACACATTTCCTAAGCCCAGGATAAGGATTCAAGCTGTAGGACGTTTGGTCGGAATAACCAAACACTTTACTTTAGGTTGGTTGGAAAAACCAAAATAAAGTTTGGCTGGAAAAACCAACACCTTTCCTAAGCCTAGGATAAGGATCCAGGCTGCAGGACGTTTGGTCGGAATAACCAAACACTTTACTTTAGGTTGGCTGGAAAAACCAATCTAAAGGTTGGCCGGAAAAACCAACGCCCTTCCTAAGCCCAGGATAAGGATCCAGGCTGCAGGACGTTTGGTCGGAATAACCAAACATTTTATTCTAAGTTGGCTGGAAAAACTAACTTAGAGGTTGGCTGGATTAAACCAACACCCCTCCTAAGCCCAGGATAAGGATCCAGGCTGCAGGACGTTTGGTCGGAATAACCAAACACTTTACTTTAGGTTAACTGAAAAAACCAATCTAAGGGTTGGCTGGAAAAACCAACACATTTCCTAAGCCCAGGATAAGGATCCAGGCTGCAGGACGTTTAGTCGGAATAACCAAACACTTTACTTTAGGTTGGCTGGAAAAACCAATCTAAAGGTTGGCCGGAAAAACCAACGCCCTTCTTAAGCTCAGGATAAGGATCCAGGCTGCAGGACGTTTGGTCGGAATAACCAAACATTTTATTCTAAGTTGGTTGGAAAAACTAACTTAGAGGTTGACTAGATTAAACCAACACCCCTCCTAAGCCCAGGATAAGGATCTAGGCTGTAGGACGTTTGGTCTGAATAACCGAACATTCTATTCTAAGTTGGCTGGAAAAACTAACTCAGAGGTTGGCTGGATTAAATCAACTTTTGTTACTCTCCAGCCAAAGTAAGGGTATGGCTGAAGACGTTGTTGGCTGGATTGAACCAACTTTTGTTACTCTTCAGCCAAAGTAAGGGTATGGCTGAAGACGTGGTTGGCTAGATTGAACCAACTTTTGTTACTCTCCAGCCGAAGTAAGGGTATGACTGAAGAGTGGTTGGCTGGATTAAACCAACTATCTTAATATGAAGTGACAAACCTTTTGGTTGTAAACTATAATAGAATAACCAATAAGAAGGATTTTCCAAAGTACATTTGATTTGATCAAAGGTAGGAGTGGCCTTTTGGGTTAAGGCTAATTTGGAGATCATTGATAATTTTTTTGTGATGATGCTCTGTTTTTGGGGCGTAGTTGAGAAGTTGCGTACATTTGATCAAAATATGTATTTTTAAAGTATGTTGAAGCTGAAGAAGTGGTTGGCGGGATTAAACCAACTCTTTGTACTCTTCAGCCGCAGTATTTGTATCAGCTAAAGAGTGGTTGGCAAGTCAGCCTAGTTAGATTGATAAGCTAGGACCGGAATAAAGTATTTAAACCGGAATAACAGTTAGTGCAAAAGAAGATGATTCTCATTAATCAAGTTCAAAGCGATTACAAGGGAGGGGCTCCCAGCCCGGTTACAAGTCGAAGCAAAAACAAGAAAAAGAAAAAAATACAAAATCAGCTAAAAAGGTCATCTATTTTGACATCCAGCTCGGCATCAACCCGAAGTCCGGTTTCAGACGGAATTACAGTCTGAGTTAGGAGCTCGGTCTCAGCCTGGAGCTTGGTTTCAGCAGGTTGCTCAATGGTCAGATCTTCTACCGCAGGCTCCGCCCGAACTGATTGGTTAGCAGAAACATTGTCAACCGGAGTGTCAGTTGGCTCATTCTCTTTATCGTCGTCGTCAGACGCTTCAAGGAATTGCTTCTGAAGATCGGCTGCATACTCCGCCAGTGAGACCGGAATAAAATACTAAGGAGCATTGTAGACCTCGGTGTCGGGACCGCAACCGAGCTGCTCCACGGCACCCCTCCAGCCGCACTTGAAGAATAAGTCCTTCGCAGCTTCACACTGCTGGATGTATGCAGCTTCGCCTGCCTTGAAGCCCTTCTGCTCGGCATCTTCAGCTTTCTTCTTCAAAACGTTTATTTCGGCGTCCTTAACACCCTCAAGTTTCGCTAGTTCCCGCAAATACTTGTCTTTCATCTCAGTTAGCGCTCTTTGTTTGTCGGTATTAGCTGAGGTAACTAGTCCGGTTAGACGAGTTATCTCGGCCTCTAGCTCAGCCGTCCTCTGTTGGGATTGATTTAGATCGGCAGTCTTGGCTTCGGCTTCCGCCATGGCTTACTGTAGACACCCCATTTTTGACCGTCCTCAAGACTTGGACGTCATCGTTTGAACACTCGATGATTATCCCTGTTCGTGTTCATCTTGAGTTCCCGGAGGTCTCGGCTACGCGCCCTGCCTCAGGATCTCTCGACTCGGCTGTTTTGTGTCTGGTTTTGCAACAAACACTTGTTGTTTTGCTTCTGAGGGTGGGAAATAGCTTGTAGGCCATCCCCACACCTCACCGGCCATGGCTTGAGGCCACCGGCCTTGTTTCCTTACCACCGGCCATTGGTGATGGCCGGTCGGCACTATTGATGGTCGGTCAGCATTGTGTTTGGCGACCGGCCACTGTTTCTGATCAATCGGCCACTTTTCCTGGCCGAGACGTTTTCTTGAGGGAGCTTGACCCTTTTGAACCTTTTTTTTAGCTTCTCCAAGAAGCTTGAACCTCTTTAGCTTCTCTAAGAAGCTTGAACCTTTTTTGGCTTCTCCAAGAAGCTTGACCCTTTTTTAGCTTCTCCAAGAAGTTTGATCCTTTTTTTAGCTTCTCCAAGAAGCTTGAACCTTTTGACACTTTTTAGCTTCTCTAAGAAGCTTGACCCTTTTTAGCTTCTCCAAGAAGCTTGACCCTTTTTTGGCTTCTCCAAGAAACTTGACCTTTTTCTAGCTTCTCAAAGAAGCTTGAACCTTTTGACCCTTTTTAGCTTCTCCAAGAAGCTTGGCCCTTTTTTTGGCTTCTCCAAGAAGCTTGACCATTTTTTTTAGCTTCTCCAAGAAGCTTGAACCTCTTGACCCCTTTGCCTAGCTTCTCTAAGAAGTTTGGCCCTTTTGCTCCAAGCTTCTAAGAGAAGCTTGGCCTTTTTGGTCAAAACTTCTAAAAGAAGCTTTGCCCCCTTGGTTTCTCTATAAACAGAGGGCCTCTCCTCCCCTTTAGAAGGTTATAAAATCTTATATAGAAGATATATATATCACTCTCTCCATATATCTCCCTCTCTCTCTACATTTGGGTGGGTTAGAGGGTCCAAAAGGGTCTAGTCCTTGGCCATTTTAACTACACCTCCTAGCACAACACTTCCATCATCACTTGGAGGTTCTTGGGTCTTGTTTTCAGAGGTTGAGGGTTGCATTTTTGGGTCTAGAGGCTGTTGTCCCCTTTTGGCTACAAAGGTAACCCATTTTCCCTCTTTATTCTCCGTTTTTGCACACCATTTTAGCCTGTCTTGCTTGCTGTTTTGAGCTTCGTGTATAACATAAAAAAGTTCTGTTTTTTTGTGTTTAAGATACTTCATTAAGGTCACTTTTGTGTTTGGGGTCGTTTACCCCCTTTTAGGCCTTGTTTGGTCCCATTTTGTGCTATTTTTGGTAAGTTTCGGGACCACCTTGTTTGGGCCTCCTCACCA
The DNA here is from genome assembly GCF_004153795.1 of Camellia sinensis. NCBI lineage: Eukaryota > Viridiplantae > Streptophyta > Magnoliopsida > Ericales > Theaceae > Camellia > Camellia sinensis. Next base: position 275,604 of record NW_021027076.1, on the reverse strand, counting down.
CTGAAATCTTAAGGGATTTCAGTGGTGAGGATGGTGGTTTAAGGTCCTAAGAAGGAGAGGGCCATCCCCTCTCCTTGTTGTCTTCAAAAAATGTCATTTTAACCTCATGTGTGAGCACCATTTTTAAGTTCATGTTGGCCATGTCTTAAGTGTTATTTGTGCTTATTTTGCCATAATATAGCACTGTTTTTAATTGGTTTAGACACACCATGCTTGCTTTGCATACTTGTCTTGTAATGTCATAAATTGCCTTAACATGTGCCTAGCATTTAGACTACCATGCTCACTTGTTTTGGCTTAGCTTTGTGAAGCTTTTGTGCATGTTTCAGTGTGCTTGAGATCTATTTTGGGTCATTCGGGTCATCCATGACTTGCTTTGTATAGCTACCATGCAATCTAGCTTGTATGCTTTGAGTGTTGGCTCATCTACCATGCTCTATTTGCATCATTTCAGTGGTTTGGCACCATTAGCTATGATATTTCAGTCCTTTCTCTATGCTTGTATGCTTGCATTTGATGCCTCTTTAATGCTTTAAAAGGTTGGCGTTTCATGCCCCATGTTTCGATCTTTGTGTATGCTTCCTTGTGTAGGCCATTTAGATGCCATCTAAGTGTGTTTTGGGCCTTGTCTCGACCTACATTGGGACTGTTTTGAGTCCCCTCGGCCCTTTGGGACTTGTTTCATATAGCCATGGTTTAAGCCCCTTGGCTTGCCTTGAGTTTTGAACATAATTGCATGCCTTGCTTGCATTGATAGATTGACTTGGCATCATCCCTCATGTATCTTTCAGAGTTTAATGTGCTTTCCATTTGTCCATAATAGTCTCTTTTAAATGTGTTTAAAAGTCGCTACTTTGTGCTTAAGTGTTGGACCATGTGTGCATGCATGTTTGTATGAACATTCGCCCTCATTTCCATAACATTTGGCCACTGTTTTGGACCTAGTACAGAGCTGTCCAAATTAGTTTAAGACCATCCCTTTGGCATGCTGTTGCATGCTATACGTGTTTGTATTTTTAGGTACTTAGCCTATTAACATGTTGCATGCTTAAGTGTCATTGCATTTGGCATGCTTCTTGTGTTAAGTCGCTTTGCATATTTACATGTGTTATGCCTTTCATGTTGTTGCATGTGTGTCATTAACATTGATGTTATATGCCTTGCATGCTTACTTGTTTAGTTCGTGGCCCATTGCACATGGTTTTGCTGTTTGCATGATCATGTTTCACGCTTAGCTCACATGCCTAGGTTGTATTCCATTTGCATGCATGCTTGGCCTCTTGAAATGCTTGTGATAGAGGTTGAGTCCCATTGGTTTGTTCATATGCATTGCATTCCATATAAAAAATGCATAACTTGGTCTCTTGGCCCATCACGCATTGAAATGTGCGATTGATGGTCCAAGAACCAAGGATCATGGCCCTTTGAGTCATAAACATGATAAGGGGTGTGATTGGTGCATACATTGCCTGAATTGCATTGCCATGCTCTGCCTTGCCCTCTGTTGCTGTCAATTGCAGATTCTGCAGGAACTTTTTGCCGACCGGCAGTGTTCAGTGCCGACCGGCAATCCTTCCTGAGCCGATAGCTTCATCAACAGTCGATGATTACACACTACTGCCGGTGGTCATTATACTCAGCCGGTGGTGTCTCCCAATGTCCAGGGAAGCAATCCTGAGACTTTGGCAGTCTTCAAATAGGCAGAGTAGGGAAAACAGAGGCAGCTTGTGTATGGCAGTGTAATTATGAGCAAGACCGAGCATGCATTGCATTAGGCTCTCTTCTCGAGGCGGTTTATCTATTTTCCCTAGATTAGTTAATTTGTTAATTAATTAGGTGATTTGTAATATTTAATTAGCTTGTAGGTTAATTATCTGTAATATTTATTCGGTCCCTCCAAGCGAGGGCGAATCTGTAATAAGTGTGGGTGAGTGTGTGTGCATGTCTTCCAATCCCCACTTCTTTCTTCCCTTTTACTTACCTGCTTTGATGGTTAGTAATAGGTCATGTTTAATTTAGCATACCTTATGCTATGCATGCGTGCATCATTCATCAGTATTGCATGCACCGGGCTCGGCGCATCATGCTAACTGCATTAGTATTTCAAATCTAACTTGAATACATGCTACTTGTGCATTTTCACATGTCATTCATAGAATCCAGCATGCGTGTGAATGTTGCCATAATAGTATGCTTGCCATGCGGCTAAGTGCTTACATGAGATAAACTGCTTGAATGCCTGTGGGTGGAGGTCAAATTGCTTAAATTGGGATAATGCGTTAAAACTGCGATTTTTAAGCCCACTAGATAGTGGCAAAACCATCTTTTCCAAAAGCCCACTTGAAGGTGGCAAAACCTGCATTTTAGCCTACTTACGAGTAGCAAACCATTTTCAAAACGAACATAAAATGTTTTATTTCCAATTTGGGCGATTCGGTCTATACTTGTTTGCCGCGCGCATAACATAGTAATGCTAGGCTAATAATTGGAATAAGAACACATAACGTTTTCAAAACTGGATATCACAGTTAGTAGAGGCCGGTCTTCGTACCGGGCGAAAGGGGGTGCTCATAGCTGACCTTCCCCGATCGTACCCAAGCTCCCGAGCCGAGACAACTCCGGTGATGACGGACATGTGGCCTTCGGCACCGAGTCAGGGTTTCCTAAATTCCCCCATAAAAAATATTTAGGTGGCGACTCTGTATCTGGAAAAGCAGTCCATGTTTGGCACTTATTTCCTAAAATCTGTTTTCTCAAAACGATTTGCCAGATTTGGACTCTTTGGTTCGAGATTAAGAACCACGACACAAATCGAGTCCGAACTGTAGCGGGGTCCCTCGCGGACGTGCTACAGTTTTTGGCGACTCTGCTGGGGATTTTAGAGAGCTTGACTCGAACTCGTGATATCCTGTTTTGATTACACTTATGTGTTTCTTTGCATTGCATGTGCATTGGTGCGCCTAGGACACCGTGTTTGCCATCTGTCATTCCTGAACGGTTCGCCGGAGGCTTGTCTTGTCAAGGCATGACCATAAGGCTGACCGGTTATGGGCTCTGACAGTATGGGAACACAAGCCCCGGTTTTACCAGGGCGCCCTTTTTTACCATTCAATCTAGTGCATATTCGGAATCCATAGTGACCATTCCAAACTAGGACAGGTTGCTCACCCGATGTTAGGTTGTTTGAAACCGCTGTGTGCGTAGTAAAACCCTAGTTCCTGACAAAATAGGACAGGGAAACCCTATCCCAACATAGGGGTGTTTTGGCTCTCTCTTACTTGCTATGTGCTTTTAGAGTTTATCTCTACAGGAATGCATATACCAGTTTGCAAGTCTGGGCATCAGACCTGTGGGCATCAGCATCAGTATTTGGGGAATCAGTTTTACCCGAGGGTATCAGTTTACAGGAAGATATTTGGGAAACAGTGATCAGTGTTGAGTACATTCATCCTAGTTTGCTTAAATCCGTTCCAGTGAAATTAGGCTGAGACGCTCTCTGTTTTCCCTTTTGCTAGGTAGTCCTGGAACCATAGCTTCAGAAGGCTCCGATATCCCCCGAGGTTCATCGGACTTGTGCTGATAGACTTTGTCAGGTCAGAGATTCAGTTCAAGGGCAATCAGGGCCAGAGAAGGCTAGTCAGGCACAGACCACCAGTACAACAGCTACCAGATCAGTGATCTTTGGGCGGTCGGGCTGAGATTTCCGAGCCTATTGCCGACACAGATATACCGGTTGCTCAGTTAGATTAGAACAGTATGTCGAGTCTAGAAGAGATGGTGCGCCAACTCCAGGATAGTATGAAAGCCATGCAGCAAGACACTGTCCGTCAAGCAGAATTCGCCAAGTAACAGGCTGTGGTCATAGCCCAACAGGCAGAGACAATTGCCAGATTGGAGCAGCAAACTGGAGTATCTACTTCACACCAGGCTTCTCTCCCACCAAGAGTTCCCAAACTCGGGGAGGCAACCCACGTCCAGGATGATACGGACATTCCAGTCGGGCCAGCTCCGCCCCCGGTTCTACCCCAGCTATCCAAGACACCCATCAACCTACCGGACTCCCCTTTTGAGTTAGAGACGGATCCAACGGCACTAAAGATGAACAAGCTTGAAAGGTTGTTCAAGAAGGCTCAAGGCATGAAATCCGTCCCGGACATTGAGGATGGGTATACCGATGCAACTGTGACGCTGCCAGACAGATTCAAGATGCCATATATTGACCGTTTCGATGGGTCCGAGGATCCCATGGTGCACTTGCGGCTGTTTTCAGACATTCTAAGGCCGATGGGCCTCACCAGATTACAGAAGTTATCATTGTTTGGCCGGACCCTGTCTGGGATAGCCGCAACCTGGTATGCGAAATTGGAGAACTCTGTGAAACAGAATTGGGAAGAAATGGCTGAGGCCTTCAGTGATCAATACTCCTACAACACACAGATTGAGGTCACAACTCGTGATCTTGAAGTCACCCGCCAAGAGCCAAAGGAGGGTTTTTCAGAGTTTGTGGCGAGGTGGAGAGCAAAGGCCTCGATGATGGCTACAAGGCCTTCCGACAAAGACCAGATAAGGATGGTTGTGCGCAACATCCAACCCAAACTAATGCAGAAAATGATCATGCTCCCCTTCCCTACTTTTTCGGATCTGCATGAGATGAGGGTACAGATTGAGGATGCTATGAAGCAAGGCCTTATTGATCAGGAAAAGGAGCAGCCCAGAAGGGCGTTTACCCGCAATTCGAATGCGACCACCAGCGGTGACGCAGCTGCAAGATCTTCTGAAGTGGGCATGGTCGCCACCACCACACCAAGAACAGCCACCCCTTTTGTTGGTGCATCCAATCCAAACCCCCGAACTTCGGACTATCTACCCCGAGGCAAGAGGGTTTTCACCCCACTTTTTATGCCTTTGTCTAAAGCCCTGGGGGTCCTACTCAAGAAAGGACATCTGAAACCGTTGGAACAACGGCCTCTACCCGATCCTCTCCCTCCAAAGCATGACCTGACTAAGTACTGCGCTTTTCATCAACAAACCGGTCATGACACCGACAGTTGCGTCCGTCTCCGTCACGAGATACAAAATTTGATTGACAACAGGGTCATCCCCGCACCAGGTCCTGCAAAGTCTATCGGCACTTGATCAGTGAACTTGTGGGGGATAATGTGATGTGATCGAGGGATGAACCACCTGCGGGCGGCGTTCAATTTATTCCAAGATGTGGCGTTTGGCACGCATTGTTTTGAGCATTTTGCGAATGTTAGCTTTTGTGCTTTCTGACTTGGGTATTGGGTCAGTCTTGTCATTTTGTATTGAGTCAGTCTTTCCATACTAAGTCAGTCGGGTCTGTCTTGTTGTGTTGAGTCGGTCCTGTTTTGTTAGAGTCGAGTGATTTCGGGGATGTTACCTCGGACATCACTTGCTTGTTTTGGTGTTTATCTTTTTTGCTTTCTTTTGAGTCTGTTTCTGCCTTGAAGCCAGTTATGCCAACAGATTTGAATGGAACAGCAGTGATTTTCACACTCTTGTGTTTGCTTCTGCCGTGTGCCAGTTGTGCCAGAAGTTTGAATGAAATGACAGTGCTCTTCGCCTGCCTTTTCTGTGCATTTGAAGTCATTGTAATGACCTAAGTTTTTCAAAAAAAATTTTTTCGAAACATTGTGATAAAAACGAAGAGGAAGGAATTCCTCAGGTTTTGCAAAACTTGATCAATTGAAAGAAAGAGAGGCATGCTAAGCCCTTAATGATTGAGATCATGCTTGTTAATGTGAGTGCTGAGAAGGACCCTGGCTTGATCCAGATTGGTTCTACACTGTCTTCGACGCGAGCGATTTGTCGCTTTCTTAAAAAAATTTCAAAAAAAAATATTTTGCGCGGTCCTGCGAAGACTTGTCTGCGATCACTCTTGAGATTGTACAGCTTAGGATCGCTCTCAGCCTCGAGATTCGACCCCTCACTTTCAAACCTTGAACCTGAGTTCAGAACGTTCAACGGTCAACCACAACGTGAGGCCTGTGTGGCCATTTTGAAGCAGCCCTCGAACAAGAGGCACCAAAGTCAGATCAAGAAGATCAGATCAAAAGAAGCTTGTAAAGCTAGATCAGAAGCCCCCCCTCAAACTAGGGACAAAAATGTCAGATATGCTCGAAGAGCCGAAGATGGATCCTTCAGTAAATCAATACAACAGGCACTCTCCTGGATACGGATGGCTTCAAAACCCTAAAACCATTTGGCATGGACTTGTTACACTTTTATCCTCTGAGAGGCTCGCTGGGCCGAAAACCCGGAAGGGCGACTCAAGCAAAAGTTAGAGCAAGAGAAAAATACGAAAAAAAAAAACAACAAAAAATGCAAAAAAAAAAGAGAAAAGAAAAAAAAAAGAAGAAAAAGGAATGAAAAGATACAAAATTTAAAAAAAAAAAAAAAGAAGAATAAAGCTCGCAAGGTCGAAAACCCGCAACGGGCGCCTTGGCAAAAGTTAGAGCCTAAAAAGGAGAGGTTAATACCCGAGTGTACCTTAAACCCGAACTACGTAAGGCTTGATTCCCATGTTTGGGATACGTAGGCAACTTCATTCTGAAGTCCAGCCACAAACACTTCCAAATCAATTGTGTCCATGTATGGTTTTGATCATCTTTGCCTTCTCTGTATCTGAGAGTTTGGTTGTGACCTTCACTGTGAAGACTTACTACAATGTGCTGCGGTGCCATTCAAACAAGGGGCAACTTTCCGTTGCCATGCAGTGTCCTTCAGACAAGGGGCAATTTTCCATTGCCTCCGATCCAAGGTCGTGCATCTCAAGAGTAGGTTCTGTGCTCGTTGAGCAGTGGCCGTTTCCAAAAACAATTTTTGAGAATTTTTACTGAGGTTGACTGATCTCTCGAAAATTATTCCATCTTTTCCAAAACTGGACCATTTCTTGGACCCAAAAAGGGAAAATTTTCAGTGCTCATTACCTAACTTACATGATTTTCAAATCAAAAATCAAACAAGTATGTTAATCTAACTCTCGTATTGGTCAAAACTGTTTTCGTAGAAAGCAAAAAAAAATGGTCAAAATGATGAACTAGGGGC
>NW_021027076.1:243533-268486 GCF_004153795.1 Camellia sinensis | reverse complement strand
ACTGAAGAGTGGTTGGCTGGATTAAACCAACTTTTGTTACTCTTCAGCCGAAGTAAGGTTATGGGCTGAAGAAGTGGTTGGCTGGATTAAACCAACTTTTGTTACTCTTCAGCCGAAGTAAGGTTATGGGCTGAAGAAGTGGTTGGCTGGATTAAACCAACTTTTGTTACTCTTCAGCCGAAGTAAGGTTATGGGCTGAAGAAGTGGTTGGCTGGATTAAACCAACTTTTGTTACTCTTCAGCCGAAGTAAGGTTATGGGCTGAAGAAGTGGTTGGCTGGATTAAACCAACTTTTGTTACTCTTCAGCCGAAGTAAGGTTATGGGCTGAAGAAGTGGTTGGCTGGATTAAACCAACTTTTGTTACTCTTCAGCCGAAGTAAGGTTATGGGCTGAAGAAGTGGTTGGCTGGATTAAACCAACTTTTGTTACTCTTCAGCCGAAGTAAGGTTATGGGCTGAAGAAGTGGTTGGCTGGATTAAACCAACTTTTGTTACTCTTCAGCCGAAGTAAGGTTATGGGCTGAAGAAGTGGTTGGCTGGATTAAACCAACTTTTGTTACTCTTCAGCCGAAGTAAGGTTATGGGCTGAAGAAGTGGTTGGCTGGATTAAACCAACTTTTGTTACTCTTCAGCCGAAGTAAGGTTATGGGCTGAAGAAGTGGTTGGCTGGATTAAACCAACTTTTGTTACTCTTCAGCCGAAGTAAGGTTATGGGCTGAAGAAGTGGTTGGCTGGATTAAACCAACTTTTGTTACTCTTCAGCCGAAGTAAGGTTATGGGCTGAAGAAGTGGTTGGCTGGATTAAACCAACTTTTGTTACTCTTCAGCCGAAGTAAGGTTATGGGCTGAAGAAGTGGTTGGCTGGATTAAACCAACTTTTGTTACTCTTCAGCCGAAGTAAGGTTATGGGCTGAAGAAGTGGTTGGCTGGATTAAACCAACTTTTGTTACTCTTCAGCCGAAGTAAGGTTATGGGCTGAAGAAGTGGTTGGCTGGATTAAACCAACTTTTGTTACTCTTCAGCCGAAGTAAGGTTATGGGCTGAAGAAGTGGTTGGCTGGATTAAACCAACTTTTGTTACTCTTCAGCCGAAGTAAGGTTATGGGCTGAAGAAGTGGTTGGCTGGATTAAACCAACTCTTTGTACTCTTCAGCCGCAGCATTTATATCAGCTAAAGAGTGGTGGGCAAGTCAGCCTAGTCAGATTGATAAGCTAGGACCAGAATAAAGTATTTAAACCGGAATAACAGTTAGTGCAAAAGAAGATGATTCTCATTAATCAAGTTCAAAGCGATTACAAGGGAGGGGCTCCCAGCCCGGTTACAAGTCGAAGCAAAAACAAGAAAAAGAAAAAAATACAAAATCAGCTAAAAAGGTCATCTATTTTGACATCCAGCTCGGCATCAACCCGAAGCCCGGTTTCAGACGGAATTACAGTCTGAGTTGGGAGCTCGATCTCAGCCTGGAGCTTGGTTTCAGCAGGTTGCTCAATGGTCAGATCTTCTACCGCAGGCTCTGCCCGAACTGATTGGTTAGCAGAAACATTGTCAACCGGAGTGTCAGTTGGCTCATTCTCTTCATCGTCGTCGTCGGACGCTTCAAGGAATTGCTTCTGGAGATCGGCTGCATACTCCGCCAGTGAGACCGGAATAAAATACTGAGGAGCATTGTAGACCTCGGTGTCGGGACCGCAACCGAGCTACTCCACGGCACCCCTCCAGCCGCACTTGAAGAATAAGTCCTTCGCAGCTTCACACTACTGGATGTATGCAGCTTCGCCTGCCTTGAAGCCCTTCTGCTCGGCATCTTCAGCTTTCTTCTTCAAAACGTTTATTTCGGCGTCCTTAACACCCTCAAGTTTCGCCAGTTCCCGTAAATACTTGTCTTTCATCTCGGTTAGCGCTCTTTGTTTGTCGATATTAGCCGAGGCAACTAGTCCGGTTAGATGAGTTATCTCGGCCTCCAGCTCAGCCGTCCTCTATTGGGATTGATTTAGATCGGCAGTCTTGGCTTCGGCTTTCGCCATGGCTTGCCTAGTTGTTTTCCTTAGCTCCAACACTCGCATGTGAGTAATATTGTTTTCCTGAATGGCCTGCAAAAGAATTGTTTCTTTTTAACCGAGCTAAGACTTGGAAGAATTAGAAAGATCGAAAAAAGCTACTTACCAGAATCATTGATTTCGTTGAAGACCGGATGGACTTCGGTTCGGTGTTCAGTTGATTGTGGTGGTGCTCCATGTCTTTTGGAAGACACACACTCTTGGCCAGATTGAAGGCCAGTACGTGATCCTTCTCTGCGACCACCGATGCGGTGTCCTGTATATCTCGGTTCTGGAAAGTGAGCTTGGGTGCCCACTTGGAAGAGCTAGATCGGTCGGATCGCTCCGGCTGAGGGCTCGGTGGAAGGCTTGGTGGCGGAAGAATGGTCTCATCTTCGTCCACAAGGCGCTGTTCGGTTTGGCTAGTCCGGGCATGCTTGTTCGCCCGAGATGATGAAGGCTGTTGGGATGGTAGGGCCATCACGGCTTCTTGTGTTTGGTTTGGTGGTGGTACCTCGGTCCTGTTTGTCTTGGTCAAGAGGGCCCTGACTTTGTTTCTCTTGGCCATTTCTTCTTCAGCAGTCAGTGGGATTAGTCTAATTTGTGGCAAGGTTGGGTCCGGTTCGGGGGCCTCCTCTAGCAGAAAGTCGGTCACTCTCGCTTTTCGGCGGCCGCTGTATCTGTATGTTGGTTCAAAACCTAACAGCTTGGCCCAACTTCATTCTGGATACCGTAGTACGGCGCAGAGAGTGCCTAGATTGGGGTAGCTGTAAAGTGATTGAAGATGGGCTGAATCTGCGAAAAAAGACACTGTTAGCTCGGCTGCAGAATAGGAAACCGAAATAAAACGAAGCAGATAAGGAAACTGAAGTAATTATACCAGGTGTTCCTTTTTTCCAATTAATACTTCGGCCAGGAATCTGGGCTTGGTGATCCTCAAAGTTCCCAGACACCCAGAAAAAATCGTCATCATTCAAGTCTTTATCCGGTGTGTTTTTTATTATTTTCTCACGTCGACGGCGTATTCTAAGATAGTACACCCAGCCGTCTTCCTTCGAACCTATGGAATACTGGTGAAAGGTTTCGGCTAGACCGAGGTTAATGCCTGCTTGGCGGTTTAGTTCGGCTATACCCATTATTATACGGTAGGAGTTGGTAGAAAGCTGGGTTGGGCATAGTCTAGTTTGCCTAAGGAATTCACAAATTAGGGGTTGGACTGGAAATCTTAGCCCGGTTTCTATTATTGAAAGAAGGGTAAAGGGTACAAAGCCTTCTTTGCCCCATGGTACAACATCTTGTTCGGCTAAAGTGAGTTGGACGTCGTCGGGTATATTGTAATCTTTTCAGAATTCGGCTAGACCGCCCGGAGTATTTACTAAAAATCTATATTTCCCCATTTATTTTATAAGTTATGAATAAATTAGATCGGTGGCAAAATTGTGCTCAGTAGCTCGGCTGAGCGCTCAGAGTACCTGGGCAACCTAAGTCTGCAAAGTGGAAAACAAAGGTGTTAAGCACAGATTGTTGGACCGTGCTACAAGGAAAAAAAAACAAAGAAAATAAAAGACCTACTTCGACTATGTAGGATGTTACAGGATTTATCTCGGTTCCAACAAGGTGATTGATATCTTGGTTGAGGGGAGGTTCTGTCAGACCGGTTGAGCTCCTAGGGCCAGCTTTCTGAGTTCGGTCTAAAAACTTAGAAAGTTGGTTTAGCCCCGAAGTCGTAGTTCGGTCAGAATTGAGGTTTTCCCATTACACTGATTGCAGAATTAGTTCGGTTTCTTATCTCGGCTATGATAAAACAAAAGGTTTGACTTATTAAAACTACTGGTGCGAGTGTTAGTTCGGTTGTATAGTTTGGTCTCACTGGCATCAAACTACAAACAGTTTACTAGTTCGGTTATGTGTAATTTTGGATCAAAAGCAGTGTTCTACAGGTTATTTCATGAATACCTGAGGATTATTCTAACATAGTGTTTTCAGAAGAAGCAAAGCAAATGGAAAAAAATGTGTTTTGCAAAAACACACAAAACAAAGTACGAAAACAAGGAAAGCAAGATAGAGGTGCAGTGCTTACCAGATGAAGAGGCAAGAACTGGAGATGAGAGCAGCAGCAATGGAGAACACGAGCTCAGAGGTTGAAGAGCAATGGAGGTTCAGAGAGAGAAGTTGAATAGTATGGCGAGTGATTTTGAAATGTAAAAGAGTTTGTGTTGGTGAAAGAGTTGGAGGCGGGAACTATTCGAATATTGCGAAGAACGAGGGCGGCGTTACAGCTGTGGATGGCCAATAGCAACCTGCCACGTGTCGTTAGAATGGGAATCAATTCAGATGCTGTGATTGAAGAGACATTTTGACCGGACAAATGGAGCCCGGTGTAATTAGCTCGGCTGGATAGGCTGGAAGGTTTTAGCTCGGCTGGATATGCTTAAGGGGGTTTTTTTAGCTCGGCTGGAAAAGCTAAAAGGTTTTAGCTCGGCTGGAGAGGCTAAAAGATAGTTTAGCTCGGCTGATAAACAGGTAATCCCTATCATGCTATGCAGATGGAATTAATGGGCAATTGAGAGGGTAATTTATATGCGAATTAGGCTGAGCTGGGTTGTTATGGGCCTCGGTGTGAAGGGTGAGTGAAAAAGGCCAAAAAGTTACTCCGGTCTTGAAGAGGCTTAAATTTAGTCCGGTCTTAAGGCCAGAAGTTAGACCGGTCCGAAGGACTCTTGGTAATTACCTTGGTTGAAGGATGCTTTGAACGTATACCGGTCATGGCGCAGCTAAACTAGATCGGTCTATACCTTGGTAAAAAGATAGTTCGGTTTTGGGCATACCCTGGTAAGTGGGAGAAGAACAAAGGACAGAGAACCAAACTAATTATAGTTCGGCTAAGTAGGGCCATGCTTACTTTGATCGTATGGTAGTTCGGCCATGGTAAAACCATCTCACTTGGTTTAAGTAGTGAGGACGGTGTTGAAGGATAAGCATTATCCTTTAGGAGTATGAATCCTAGAAGGACTCTGCATGGAGGAGTAGAAGTCCTACTAGGATTGTGCCACACGAAACCTATAAAAGCTCACAAACATCACATTTGGAGAGGTAACACAACTTTGATTCTTGAATATACAGAGCTTTTGTCTTTGTCCATTTTTCTGACTTAGGCATCGGAGGGGTTTCCTGCGCACACCCGCCGGCTAGCTCAAGTTTGTGTTTTCAGGGAATAAAGCGACGACGTTAGGAGGAGTGCAGACTTGATCAATAGGATTATACGAGAAGGTTTATTTCTTTCCCGTACAATATATATATATATATAATGACTTATTTTGCCTTCGTTTTGTATGAAGAGTGACTTTTTGACTTTTTTGACCTGTCGTTTGGGATAGGCTTTTGATTTTTTTAACTTTTATAAGAAAAAAAATAAAATTATTATGATTTAAATGTGATATTTTATCTTATTATTTTTTTAACATATTTTATCTTTTTATAATTATTTTTGCTCAAATTTTTTATGCCAAACAGTCTTTATTATTTTGTGACTATTTTAATTTTTTTTTTTAAAAAATTATATTTTAACTTATATCAGATGATATGAGTTTTTGTCTTTTTATTATTTTAGCTTATATGATACGGCGTTACAGAAAAAAGGACTTCCCTTTCAACTTTTGTTATCATTGCACACGGTAATGCCTACACGTCTGCTTTTTGGTACTCCCCTACTTCCTCTCCTCCTCCTAATATTTTCCGATCCAACGGCTTAGATTTACTCCTGGTTGATCCAACGACCTTATATTTACTCCGGGTTGATCCGACGACCCAAAATATCAGTCACCCAGACCTCCGGCCCATGTTGCACATTTATGGCGGGAAAACTTGGTTAGTTTTTTATATTATTTCTTGCTTTAAATTTTATATTATATTCAAAGAGATAAATGTTAGGTAAGTGAGAAAATTATAAACTAATTCTAAATTCGGGGTTGTCTACTAATGACTTTTTTAGTTAATTTTTTAATTTTTTTAGCTTGAGACTTTTTTATTTGTTTGGTTTTTTTGTTTGATTTTTTTAGTTTTTTGGTTTTAGAATGACAAATTTTTTTTTTATCTTTTTGTGATTTTTGACTTTTTAATTTTTTTGATTATTTTTTTCTTTTTGTGATTTTTTAACCCAAGAGAAAAACCAAACCGGGGCTTTGTGGAGGAGGTCTATTTTGATTTTTAAAAATTGTCAGATTTAAAATTGTGTATTTAGATAATTTCATATAAATAAACTATTTATTAGTTTATTAATTTATTTCAATCACATCATTTATTACTTTTTTAAATATTTTTTCGTAATAAATAAAAAAATTAGCATATAAGTCATCCTCATAATAAAAAAAAGTTCACTTTTATCTCAAAATGGGATTTTTGCATATTTTTTATAAAGTCTAAATATATATTTTAGGGCAAATTACATATACACCCCTTGAGGTTTGGCTAAATTACAGATACCCCTGAGGTTTCGGAAATTACATCCCGCCCCCTGAGGTTTGTATTTTCATAACAATTTGCCCCCTGAGGTTTATATTTCATAACAAATTACCCCCTAATTTCTTATGCAAATATAGCATTCAGGGGAGAATTCGTAATTTCTCAAACCTCAGGGGGCATCTGTAATTTAGCCAAACTTCGAGGGGTGTATATGTAATTTGTCCATAATTTTAAAGTTAAAGATGGTGACGTGACATTCAATAATAGTTGAAGGATAATGCTAAACATTTTTAGCCTTCGTTTGGGAAGTGAGTTGACTTTTTGACTTTTTAATTTTTTGGCTATTTTAGCCTGGGGCTAAAAAGCTTGGTTTGGGAAGGAATTTTTGATTTTTTTGACTTTTTTTGTGAGAGAGGAGTGTAATGATTATGGGTTGAATTTGATATTTTATTTTTTGTGACTAAAATAACCTCTTTTGTTTTTTGTGGCTATTTTAGCCCCTAACCCGCCAAAACCAACTTTCCAAACTATGCTTTACATTGATATAGACAAAATTGAACAAAATATTGTATTTAATTATTTTATATTATAATTTTTCAAAATAAAATAAGTAGTTAGGAGTATTGCACATTTTACAATCAAATTTAAAAATAAATATATTTAATTTTTTTTCTTCATTTATCTTTAATGTGACATTTAATAGAGTTTTATAAAACATCTAAAATCTCTTATTTATACTTAATTAAAATCACAAAAATCAAATGGTAATATGTTATTGATTTTAAATGTGTTTGGAATTGACTTTATTGTTATTATTTTTTTATTGATTTTTTCGTCTTAGTAAATTTTTAAAAAATTCAAAAAAAAAAAATTACACTTTCGGTTTCACTTGGCACAAAGCAAAAAACTAAAAACACACAAACAAAAAATTTACTTATGTTTTGTATTAAGTAAGCTTTATTTAGATTTTTAACAATTTTGTCTACAAATTTGTAGATCATTTTACACTAGATGGCCCTAAAAAGTTATAAAAATTTACACATTTTAAAAATAATTGAAGACAATTTTTATTTTAAATGTGGCTTTTTGGTGGGGTTCCAAATTCACCCTACACTATCTCAATGTGTTTGGCAACTTCCTAAAATAGTTAATTTTTGCTAAAAAAGATTAAAAAGTCACAAAAAAAAAAAAAAGCCATTTGCCATTAGTTAGAAAAATTAAATATTACATCAAATTTTCACTCACAATTTTTTTAATATATTAATTAAAAAAATCACTAACAAAATTAAGTGTAAGATACTCATTAAAACTGAAGAATATTAACGAGTTGCTTTAGCCTCCGTTTGGGAAGTGGGTTGGCTTTTTGGTTTTTTAGCTTTTTTGGTTATTTGAGCTTGGGCTCAAAAGCTTGATTTGTGAATGAATTTTTAGTTTTTTGGTTTTTTTGACTTTTTTGTGAGAGAAGAGTGTAATGATTATGGATTGGATGTGATGTTTTGTCTGTTGTGGCTCAAATAGCCTATCCTATCTTTTGTGGCTCAAAAAGCCAAAAGAGCCCAAATAAGCTTTTCCCAAACGACACCTTAATGAATAAGATCTCCGCTAATGTATGAGTTTAACAATTGTTACTTTGAGTGCACTTGAAATAAATTAAAATATGAAAAATTAAGGAGTTTTTGGAAAGTTAGTAAAAAGTCAACTTCCAGCTTTTTACTCATTTTAAGTCACATCACCTTGCATATAACTTACTCACAAAAAGACAAAATAAATTTAAAAAGTCAAAAAATTAATTTTTTACAAACTTTTCAAAACACCCTTAATTCGGAGTTAACCAAATTTGATTGAGTAATACTATAAACTTACTCTTATCAATTTAGAAATTATTCATAATTTTTATCTTATAATTTACATTTATTTTACATATAAATTTCATATTATACAAATTAATTTTCACTACACAATCATTCACTCAAAATTTTCCGAATGAATTAATCTGGTCGATAACTTTGGTCAATTTGATTACACACCTCTAGTAAAGGGAATTTTAGACATCAGAGAATTTTTCAAAATTTAATTATAAAATCATAAAAAAAAAAAAATTGGTTTTATTTTTAATATTTATAACATTTATAATTAATCTGACAATATTTTTTTAAAATACACTGAAATGAAATTATTAGGTAGGTCCTACCTTAAAATTTTTGGCGGGGTATAGGTATCCCATGTCGGATAAAGACAACACCGACGGCAAGGTGTACATACGCCACCCCCTCACTCCTTCACGTGGCCCCCACTTCTGTTTTTTTTGTTTCCGTTAACTTTTTCTTCCTCACTCCGTTACTTTTTCTTTTTCCGACTCTACCCCTATCATTGGAAAAGTTATTTGGTGATTCTCGGTACAGTCACGCGGTGTCTCAGAAATGTTATGATTAATTGAAGAGGTAAAATTTCCGATGGTGTCTCAGAAATGTCATGATTAATTGAAGAGGTAAAATTTCCGATGGTGTAGAAATGTTATGATTAATTGAAGAGGTAAAATTTACGATTTTAATGTTGAGTGATTAAAAAATAACAAAATATATAACATATGATGATAATAATTGATGAGTAGTACGAACACATGATACTCCACAATAGCACCAAATAATTTTTCCACTCATTGTCTTTATTATTCCCTCTTGATCCTATTTCATTTTTCTACTTTTGGTTATTTTTTCCAAGGACGAAAATTTTGATAAATTATACATAAAATTAAAAAATCTTGTATATAGTTTTATTTTTTTAATCATTTTTTGTAATTTTAAAATAGAAGTGACAGAATTTCATATACATTTATTAATATGAATCTCATTACCTTTGTGCATAGGAGTAATAAAATAAAATAACATAAAAAATGAGATAATATATAATATTGTTTATGAAATTAGCTCGTAAAATTTATTATTTTTTAATATGAATTTGATTATGGGAAGACACTATAATATGATAAATAAACAATTCAGGTCTATGTTGTAAACCTACATAGCGGGTTGTTACACTTGTTTAAACTAAAAATGTATTAAACAATTAATTTTTTAGTATCAATTTTCTTATATGTTTATTTTTAATCAATAAATTAATTTTTTAACTCCTAAACTTAAATGGTAGGAGTGTAAAAATGACTTGCGATCCGTCCGAAACTCACCGACGATTCATTTGTGCCCGGGCCTGAGCCTAGCCTGAGACCTTGAATTAGTCTTGGGCTATCATTTTGAAGCTTGGCCCAGCCCATAGGCCTGACCTCCTGGCTCGACCCATTGGTTGACTTAAGGCCCACTCAAGGGTTGGCTCGAGGGTCGACCCACCCAAGATCTAATGTCTTTTTTAATGAAAAATAACAAAATTTTGGTAGAAAAAAATTTGTTCAGTCTCGCTCGAGCCCAAGCCTAAGCCCACAGGCCCAGCCCACCAACCTCGCCCACCAACCTGCCCCAAGGCTCAAATCCCCCCATGGGCCCGGGCTTGAGTATAATTTTTTGGCTTGTAACCCGGCCCGAATTTTGGTAGGAGTCCACAAAGCCCCACATAGGCCAGGTTAGGTTAGGCCAAATTTAAATTTTGGCAGGAGTCCACAAGTCCCGACATAGGCCGGGTTGGGTTAGGCCAAATTTACACCCTTACTATTTTTTTATTTTTATTTTTTTCCTATGACACTTTAACTTCACATGAATTAAATATGGATCCAAAATAAAAAATACAAAAACAATATAAACACAACACATAATCAACACCAGGAAAATTATTTTATAATCTTGGGACAAATTCATAAAGGCTTGGTTTGGGAAGTAGGTTGGCTTTTTGGCTTTTTGGCTTTTTGGCTTTTTTGGCTATTTTAGCCTGGGCTAAAAAGCTTGGTTTGGGAAGGAAATCCCCCTTTAAAAAATAATTATAAATTAATGATATATTTTATTAATATTAATAAATAAATTAATATTAATTTATTTATTAATATTAATAAAATATATCATTAATTTATAATTATTTTTTAAAGGGGGATTTGGTCAAAATCCCCTAATAATAAAATTTTAATGCATTAAGAACATGCACAAAAAAAAAATTCTTAAAAAGTTTAACAAATATCACTATTATCAAAATATTAAACTTTAAAATAATATAACTTTTGATATAAATGTCGGTTTTTAATAAAATTAATCACTCTGTTTGGTTTCAATTTTCAAAAAATTCTACTTTTTTGTTTTTTTATTTTTATTTTCACTAATTTTTTTAATATTTTAAGTAATTTTTTTTAATTTTTAAACACACCTTAAAAAAATATCACTATTATCAAAATATTAAACTTTAAAATAATATAACTTTTGATATAAATGTCGGTTTTTAATAAAATTAATCACTCTGTTTGGTTTCAATTTTCAAAAAATTCTACTTTTTTGTTTTTTTATTTTTATTTTCACTAATTTTTTTAATATTTTAAGTATTTTTTTTTATTTTTTAAACACACCTTAAAAAATATGATATTTGTGAAAAAAATCTTTAAAAAAGTAACTCAATACAAAAATATAAAAAATAAGAAAATTCAATACATTTTTCGTATTTTTGTGTATTTATTAATTTTTTAAAAGGGCATTTACATACAAGTCCCATTTTGTGAACTTATACTCCATTAAGTCCTAAATAAAATTATTTACTCCTTCAAGTCCCATTAATTTTTAATAGCCCAATTTATCTTTCCAAGACCTCCTCATAGCTGCCAAACATCATTGCTGTCTTCATTCTCTCTCTCTCTTCACAGTTGCAATTTGAAGTTCTACACAACTTCAGTTCGTCAAACATGGGTGATTCGATCTGGGTCTTGATTCGTCGATGATTGAAGCTTGACCAATCAATTTCGCAGGTCACTCTTCGACTTCTAATCTGGATTTCAGTTCGAGATCATGACTTCTGCTCTTGAATTCATCCGCGATGGTAAGTTTATGGTAACTTCCAGTTCCGTCCGTCCAATAGAATCGCTGAATAATCCCAATCCAAACATGTCTCCAAGCTGAAGCGTCTGAGTGTAGAGTTTGTTGGCAGTGTCTACAAATCCAACCTCTATACTATCTTCTATTACGAAAAGAAGCTCCGCCGAGCGTGGATGGGTGTGCAGTGGGTTAACGCCGCCAACAGGGAATTGGAGGACTGCCATCGACACGCTCTGGCCGTTGAGAGCCGGGAACTTGGCCATGGTGGCTTTGTGACCTTGAAGTTTGGTGGGTTTGTTGAGTTAGCGGCAAGTCTACGAATTCCCGTGAATGTGAAAAAGTTTCTATCAATTGGGGTGCTAGAGTTTGCAGGGACTATGAAGTTTGTTAAGATATCTCGATCGCCTGCTTGGGCAATATAGGAAGTAAAAAGGAAAGAAAAGGAAAAACAAAGCTTGTTTGAACAAGGTTGAGGAGGCCATTGGTTTAGATGGTAAATTGGTATGAAAATGAGATTGTGTTTTTGGGGGACGATTAGAATTGGGTTAGAGGATGATGAAATTGAGAACATTTTCTGTCTATAATATTCTCAATTTTAATCATGAAAAAAGTTGAGAAATTTTTCAAAATTGATAATTATAAATTTCTTAGTTTTGATAATATTCTTAGTTCATACTAGAAAAAATTAAAAAATTCCTTAGTTTTTGATAATTTTAAAATTGAGAACATTCTCAGTTTTGGGATTAAAAGGCAAAACGTCTTTTTACCTATAAATGAGACTTAATGATTCAAAAAAATTTTGACCGGATCAAAGCTACCACCAAATATGTAAATAGGACTTTTTGATAATTAATATTTTTTTAAAATATTTTTACACAAATATTTTAAGATACGTTAAAAAAAAAGTAAAAAAAACTACTTAAAATTTAAAAAATACTCACTATAAAAAAAATAATAATATAAAAATATTTCGAAAATATTAAATAATTTCCCTTTGTATTGGTCACATCACGAGGCTATGGAACAAAAACAATCACATGCCTCATGGGAGCACTCAATCAAACCGTTGCTTTTGCAAAAATGCGTTCAGAAAGGATAATTTCGTCATTTCACAACTCACGCTAACGCCATTATCACTCTCTCACTAACCCAAAAAACCACTAGTGGTATTGCATATCATGCTCTACGTGGCTTCAAACCATTGGTGGAATTCAGGTCGTCCGGATTCAGAGCAACAAGCAATAATAAACTAAGAAAACACACTCTCAACTCACTCTCTCTCTGTCTCTCTCTCTATGAGTGTGCTTTTCTCTCTCTGAAATTCCCGAATTGCTCCCAATTTTCTCACTCCAACGCTCCAAAACTCTTCGAATACGAATTCTGCAATGCGTGATCTTACGATTCCCTTCAATTTCGAGTACTGATACCGAGTTTTCACCGAGTTGTTCGACTCACTTAGTTGGGAACTGAAATGCTTGAAGCTGTGGAGAGTTCCGTCAATGGCGGATTTTCGCAGTTGCAGAGTTGTGGAGATAGCAGCGAAGAAGAGCTCTCTGTTCTGCCACGTCACACCAAGGTCGTTGTGACTGGTAACAACCGGACCAAGTCGGTGCTCGTTGGTCTCCGAGGCGTGGTCAAGAAGGCTGTTGGGCTCGGAGGGTGGCATTGGCTGGTAATTTTTCTTCTCAATTTCGAGTTTTTTCGATTGAATGACTTCAAATTGGTTTTGGGTTTCAATTAAATTCAATTTTTGAGTTTGGGTTTGGGTTCTTGAAGAGTTTGATTGTTTATGTTAATGCCATTGTGGCTCAATTTGGTAATTTCGCTGTAGTATGCTATATTTAGTAATTATTAGTTTTTTCATTTTTTTTTCTTTTTCTGCCCTATATTCTAGATTAGTTTATTAAAGTCTCATCAATATAAAGGATTTTTAAAATTTTCCAATTTACTGACATTTTTTTTTAAAATATTAATTGACGAATTTTTAGGTGGTTCTGGTATCATTTTGCATGAATTTTAATGTTGTTTGTGTTTTTCAAGTTTTAATTTTGAGTGCTTAGAAATGGGTTTTGGTTGCATGTTTCTTTTTATCAATGGATCTTGGGTTTCTCATAATTTCGGATTGTCAATTGAATTTTCAATGCAAATTCCTAATTAATATGGTTATGGTTTTATATATATATATATATATATATTAATTTTAATTGTTTTTGCATTGAGGGATTCAGTTACATTTGATATAATCGATGGAGTTTTGCTACATCACCATTCCATCGCCCCCAATTATACATCATTAAGTGGCAAATAATTTTGAAAAGAGAGAGAAGAGTTTGAAGAGAGTTAATTGGTTGGTAATGTTTGCCACCACATTAAAGTTGCAATTGGGGTTAATAAAATGGGGGATGGGGCATTTCTCTAATCAATGTTCTGTTAATTTCTCTGACTTTGATAGGACTTGGCTCTGTTGTACTTTGTTTCTCAATTATTATTTCTTAAATTTTTTTGTCTGAACGTTTTAGGATTTTTTAGTCTTTAATTCTATATGGATTGCTTTGCATGATTGGTTTTCTTGGGAATTTTGTTCTGATTAATGTTTAACATGAATTGCCTTATGGCTCATTTATTGAATCATCAATTTTCCATCAAAGGGTGTTTTATATAACTTCTTGTTTCATAAATTATGCGATTTGCAGGTACTTTTTTTAACTGGTTGTAAAGTAAATTTGGTTTGTGTAGTATCTAGTTAAGTTTTATGCATTTTTAAATAAATATTATTAATTTTTTGTTTTTGTTTTTGTTTTCATTATCAGTACTGTTGTTCACTTTTCAAGATTTTGACTTAGCGTTACAGATATTTACTTGATCACAGTCACTTTTTTGTTGTTTATGTTTGAGGTGTTTATTGATTCGTGTTTTAGCTGAAGATGCAGATGGTTTTCTTTGTCATTATTCCAGTGACAAATTTTAGATCCATGTAACCCTCAATGAGTTTGTATAACAAAATCTGATAGATATATAATTGGGTAAGATAAAATTGAAATCCTTTCCTTACTTGCTATGAAATTTTGTAATTATATGCATTTTTGTGCCCGTTACATATTTTACTCTCTCTCTCTCTCTGCTTTTTTTTTTCTCTTCAGCATTTTAGCCAGCATAGAGTTAGGCTTTATGGGGTTCTTCTTGTATTGATGTAATGGTTGTTGGCATTTGGCTTGCGGATATATTTTGTTGGACTTTTTCATATAGTGGATTTTCCAATTTAAAGTAATTCTCTTGATATTTGTAAATAATCTTCAACTGATTGACCCCCCCAAGAAAAATGACTACTAATTTTTACTTCCTGGTTTGTGTTATTTCATGGTGATTTGGTGTAGGTTTCTCAGGTGGTTTCTAATTGTCCAATTTATGTAAAATGCAGGTTCTTACAAATGGCATAGAGGTAAAGCTACAAAGGAATGCCCTTAGTGTGATTGAAGCTCCTACTGGTAACGAGGATGATGAAGACCTTGAATTTGAGAATGTGCAGTGGAATGGCTCAGATTTGGGCGAGTTAGGTGAGTGAATTATGCATCATAATTTTGTGCCATTGCACACTTTGAGAACTACGTAGTAGAATTTTTTTAGAATTGTTTAAAACTGCATTGCATAAATGAATGTTTAAAATATTATGTGGTTCACAAACGTGCATACCTTCCATAATGAACCTCTAGACTCTAGAGTTTATCCACAGCGATCTCTATGACTTGAAATTTGTTCAAACTAAATGAGGTAAAATGTACTTTTATCATTTTCATTGACAATTGCACTAGATATTGTTATTGGAGCATCAAATAAGGTTGAGAATCAACTTACTTTTAATCCCTGTTCAACCAAGATCCTATCAATTTTTGTGAAACCTTCTGATGATTATTGTGTGACCAATAATTCTATTAGCATTGGTACCTGGCATTGAAGAAGAATTTATTTATTTTTTCATTCTTATCCTCTCATCTGTTAATTGAAAGTTTTTGATTTGACCAAAATAGTGGGTCTTTTTATTCAGAGAAAAGTTGTCCAGGGTGTTACATAGGATCCATTTTCCTTTTCCATATTTGCAGCACTTCATCTTTTACTTTTTCCATTACCACAAGCTCTGTTGTTGCACTCTCCTTTGTGCTTGTTTTCTTTTTGGCCCCACCACTGAATATAATTATGCTTTCTAAATCTCCAGCATCCGATGATACTCAAAAGTCCTACAGATCAAGGCATCGCATGCATAAATTATCATGGTCGTCCCACAAGACTATGAGCAGGTCCCTCTCTTGTGAATCACAATCAAAGGGATCATCTGTGTCTACTCCTTGGGGGTCCACGGTAATAAACCTTTTTATACAATTTTTGCCCCTTTGTGTACATTCCATATGCTATAATGCTCATTTGACTATTGCCATATTTTGTGATTGTGTATACTGTTCAATTTTTGTATTCAAAATATCTACTGTACAGAAGGTTGACCTAAGTAAGCTGGAGATGGCTGCATTATGGAGATATTGGCGACACTTTAAGCTTGTGAGTTTATAATTCCTGAAGTTGGCTGCAGCACGTCAATTTATTTTATTTATTTATTATAAATATAATATGTAATATTGAGATTTAATTTTTCTAGGTGGATGCCAGTCCCAACCCATCTAAAGAGCAACTAATTGATGTTGTCCAGAGGCATTTCATGTCACAGGTACTTGCTAACTTGTGCTCTTTTTCTTACATGGCATTGAGTAAGCACTGGGTGATGAGAAGTTTTGAAATACTCGATCCAAAGTCGTCCAAGAAAAATGTTAGCAATCAACTTCATTTCAATTTTTGTATACTCAAAAGATACTTGATCCTTTAATTCACGGTAACGACACAAGTCAGTATTTAACAAATGATCAATATTCATGGCTACTTTTTTATTTTATTTTATCAACGTTTACCTGAATTCGTGTTCAAGAAAATGATTATCTGAAGTTATTCTTTCTTCTGCTGGTGAAGCAATTGGACGAGTTGCAGGTCATTGTGGGGTTTGTGCAAGCTGCAAAAAGATTGAAGCGAGTGTGCAAATGATGATGAGCGAGAAAGCGAGATCTTTAAATATGGTTGTCGATGCTAACAGATATTAGTACCTAAATATCCTGCTTCCCTCTGCAGTAATGTCTGTAACTAATGTATCCCTGTTTTGTTTTGCTTTTGTTGTGCCTATAGTTGGTCTCATTTACTTTTTAAGTCCATGGAGGTTCTTACTTTGTTGGTAGTCGTAGTTATGTAAATATATGTAAACTCTGGTGAAGAGACCTCTACAGGGACATGTAACTTTTCTAAGCTTGGTTGAATGAATTGCTGACTGAGGGGAGTGGTTTTTTAATAAATGTAAAGTCTTATCCGTGGCGAGCCATTGGGAATTTATTTATTTATTTTTTAATTTTATTTATTGCTGATTGGTTTGACATTAGCTCCACATGTTGTTAGAGCTAACATTGAATGACTCGTCTCATCACAAAATTTCCTGTGAGGTAGGAGTATGATTTGAAATTTGTCGTGGCGAGAAAATTTGGTATGCCCATAACCAAGATGAGAAATTTCTCAACTTCCAACTTAATAAAACTTAAATGAAAAATTTACTAGTTATGTTCAAGTTTAAACCTTTCAATTTCCAAAACAAATTTAAGCCAGCAATATAATGTTTTCGACAAAAAAAAAATTCAAGATTTAAGACAACTTTCTTTACGTTTTTTCAACTGAGTGTGTGACTGCAAAACATAAAAAGAGAAAAGAAATGATGTTGAAAGTGTTGATGGGTTAACTTTGAGGACCAGACTTGAGACACAAGGACACATAAATACAGTTCTAACACCTTTTATATTCAGCTTGGAATTCCCATCCTTTTTTTTCTTGGTCCAAAGTTGCTAGCTTTCACACTTTTAACCTCTTTCTATGACTTTGAACCAAACTCATTTTTTAAGTTGTAAATAAAGAAAGGTTCCATTAAGGGTTGTCAATAAGATAAATATAATATTAATGAGATTTTAGCATGCAACAATTGTTTTATCTCTAACTAACTGGGATTAGTTTAGTTGATCAGAATCTTTTTACATTTTTAGAAGACCAAAAGTTCAAACCTCTCCTCTCCTAAGCTAAGACCTCCAATATATCCAAAAATTCAAATGAATCACGTCTATATGTGCATATGAGATATTTACCAATATGAATAATCTATATGTGCATATGAGATATTTTCTAGTTTGCGAACATAGAACTAATCACTGAAGCAATTTGAGCAAAACAATATCTTTAATAATGAACAGTATTGTATGTGAGTGTTGATTTCCGATCTCACAACTAAACAGGAACTTAACTGGAGAGCACGCAACAGAATAGATTACACCAAACACTTGCCAACAAAAAAATAAGAATACTACGGTGGCTCATTCATTCGGGGGTACTCTAACGATCGAGTTAGTCAACCTATCTCCCAAAGATATCAACGCAAGTATACAATTTACAATTTACAATCAAAAAGTATACTTTAGGCCCACGGGGTGTATCACTTTTATAGCTAACAATGCCCTCGTCCTCTAGAAGTCTCATTTCATAGGACTCAAGTGCAATGCTCATCTCAGACTCTTAGTTAGATATGGATGAACTCCTCAAAGGTCTTATCCTTATTTGCACTAAGCGTATCACTTATCTAGGACTTTTGTTCCCTATCTAAATATCTTAGATTCTGATATTATTGCACCAGATCTTGGCAATACCATAATGATAACAACAATTTGGCTCGCCCACGTAGAACCTCGACCAACTCCTCGACAACACCTCGACCACATGACGCGACCCAAAAAGTACATCTCCACAACTGCCCCCTTGGTTCTATTGCTTCAGCAATTTGAGATGATGTAACCTATATTGTCTGATCTTCTAATATGTCATCTAAACAAAATGTTAGAGATACTCTTCCGACCGAGATTATGACTCATCGACGTCAAGAAACTAGGACTCAAATGTCTATTGGTCAAGAACCAAAAATCAAGAATCAAGATAATCCTTCTTGTCTTCCTTTTCGGATGTTGGCCATCTATTCTTACCGAGTGCCCATAAACGGCGCCAAATTGTGGATGTTGATTTCCTACCTCACAACCAAATATGGAACTTAGCTGGAAAGCACGCGTCAGAATAGACAAGAATATCACGGTGGCTCGTCTACCCGGGGACATTCCGATGATCAAGTGAGTCAACTTATCTTCCAAAGATATCAACACAAGTATATAATACACAATCAAAAAACATACTTTAGACCCACAAGATGTCTCATTTTTATAGCCAACAGTGCCCTCGTCCTCTAGAAGTTTTATTTCATAGGACTCAAGCACAATGCTTATTATCAAACTTTTAGTTAAATATGGATGAACTCCTAAAAAGTCTCATCGTTATTCGAATTAAGCGCATCACTTATCAAGGACTCTTGTCCTCTATTCAAATATCTCGGATTCTAGTATTACTGCATCACATCTCAACAATCCGACAATCATATTGGCAATCTAGCTTACCCATATGGCACCTCGGCCACGTGGTGCGACCCAAAAAGTACATCCCCACACTGTCTAATGTGTATGGCCATAATTATTTTATTTGATTGATAATTTATTTGTTAGTTTTGATGTCGCTAAATTTATCATTTTCCCCCTTATGAATTGGATCATAAGCTTACTTTTATTTTTTTTGACACTAGGATCATAAGCTTACTTTGACCATTTGGTTTTCAACTGTTTGCTTAATTGTATCCGTTAATCTAAATAGAGCGAATTATGCTTCCTTATTAAGGGCCCATTTGGTGCAAATATTTGCAAGTCTAAAGTTGATAATAACAAAATAGCAGTTTAAAATATTTCTTCATCTGCTCTCAATAATAATTTTTTCCCCCAATTTATTTAAATAATTTCCATTTCATAAGTGATAAATAAAAGCTGTACTACTAAAGTGGGAGTTACAAACCTTATCTCTTTCTCCTCTAGGCTAGTCTAGGAGGTTATAATGGTATTTTCAATGTAAAAAATAAGCTAAAGATTTTCAAACATAACCATAAAAAAGGGAGGGAAAGAAAATTCTACATTCCCGCCAGAGTGATATGTTGCAATAATTTGTGTTTGAATCTTTTTGGATAAAATCAATTGAAGTAGGAATTCAACCTTGGATAGTGACTTGTTTGGATAAAAGTGGAGTGGAGCTTCAATTCCCGCCAAATCTTACAAGAGAATAATAATAGTAATAAATTAATAACCAATCAAAGCTAGAAAAAGAAAGGTTGGTAGTTCGGTGCATATGATAATGTATGGAATAGTATTATATAATATAATGTCCATTTTCTTATTTTATGTATGGTACTTTAGAATTAAGATTAGTCATTTGTCCTATGAGTTTTGTCTCTCCTAGCTACAAATATTTATTATTCCGTTTAGTTCAACTTTTAAATCACATTTTAATTAGTCAAAAGAAAAAAAGAATAATTTTTTCGACTAAAAAACTAACGATGAAAATTAAAGATTCACTCAACTTTCTCAATAACTAAAAAAATAATTATAATTAAAAAACTCTTTTAACATTTACCAATTGCATCAAACTTTTTAGCAACTCTTCTTATCCTAATACAATAAAAAAAATAAAAAACTAAACAAAGTTGATATGGTGAATGATGCATTTAAAAAAAGATTAATAATAATACTAATAAATATGTCTATCCTAAGTTCAACCAGTTTTCTTGAATATCATTTAATATTTTTACTAATGCATTCGTGAGATATAATGAAATTAAACAATTATTATCAAAATTTAATCACCATATTATTATTAATATTTAGGGTTTAATATTCAAGAAATGGGAAAGATATTGATGATTCTTGAAAGGGACTTCTTTGTTATGGACTTGGGTGAAAGAAAGACTACATACAAAGTCAGCCCAAAGCGCACACATTTGTTTGTGGTTTTTGTACAGACCAAGAAATGAAGGCCCAAATACAATAGCCCTCTAAAGCCCAACTCTTGCAATAATTCTGATCTATCCTCTTCCATGGGCTTGTGCTGCCTGTGAATGTGGATCCACGGAGACTAGTAACGGCCCATGACATTTTCTATATTTCGGTAGAATGTTTGTGAATCTAAAATTTCTTAGTAAATTCACGAACATTTATGTTTTAAAATTTCTGTATTTCAAGAATTTTACATAATTTAATACTCTAATTATATGTTTTGAGACAAACAAACAAAACAATTTAGTGACACAAATTTAGGAATTTAAATTGCGAGTCTATAATATTTTTCAATATATAAAATAATGATTTAATAAAAATAATTATTTTATTAATAGATACAAAATTTAATAAATTTCATGTGTATTTATTTATTAATATGGGTCCAATTATTTTTTTGTTTAATAATTAAAATTTTAAAGTAATAATTACATTTGACATGGCAAGAAAAAGACAAATTAAAGACTCACACTCGTACACTTTCCTCTTTTCTCAAAATTTTTTAGCCAATTTTGCCACGTCGTTCGGAGGAAAAAATTGTATAAATGTAATACTAATATTTACAATGGCGAGGATCAAAATCCCATTAAGTATACCATGACTCCTAAGATTATTGGGACCACCTATTTTGCAACATTGCATTGGAGGCTCAACTTAGAGAGGTTCATATTAATCAACAACAAAACAAAGATTTAGCTTCTTTTCCAGTCAAAGATTCCATTGTTAATAATATTTATCCCACAATATGTGTCTTCTTTTTGTACACTCAGGTTATCACTAAACCATCTTTACACCTTATATAATTTTCTCTAAAGTAAATCAGCCATTTGTCATGTTTATTACAGTTTGTTAAAACTATATATATTGAGAACTTGTGATAATATGTTGGATATAAAATTTGTTTAAAACGTTAATCATCAAAAAACTCGAAGATAGATATTTTTGATTTTTACTTTCTGATTATCAATTAACAAAAAAAAACTTGAATCAAAAGGCCACATGCCATTTTTAGATTAATAATCTGATCTTTTTGAGTCAAATATTCTGTCCCTCTCCACCATTTGTTTATCCTTAATGGGGCTATTAGTCCTTGATTAAACTATTATTAAGTGCTATGTCCTTTGCTTTGAAAACAGCTGTAATTGTATCAAACAAACACACAATTAAAGTGGTTGAAACAAAATGTTAATTTAGTTCCCATTTGAATCCAATCAAAGTTTTTAAACTTTTATTCAGAACAAGAAGATTACAGATTTTTAATTTTGTCCAAAGTAACAAAACAAACAAAAGACCAGTCACACCTATGAAGTTGGACTATTGTGAACTTTTTCCATTGATCTTGGGCAAATGGGTGATGATCAATCAATTTATGAGAAAAGTGCAGAGTCATTTGGGATTATTGAAGACTCATCAATTCCCATTAGTGAGTGAGAGAGCATTAGTGTCACTCCTTAATATCTTTGAGCCATTCACCCTTCACCATAGAGACACAAGGGTGTCAAATAAGTCTCCTGTCTTTTTCAAAGTAATTTTAAATTCATTAGTATTACAAATGCTATAAGTAGGGTGGAATTTAAAATCCGAATTTATAAAATTTTAAGATTTAGACAACATAATTTAAATTTAATTATAATAAAAATTGCAAGTTGTAAATCAAAACTAAATTTGGATAGCACTTAGGTAATGGGCTCTTACAATCCAAACAATCACAATTTTTATTGTTAATATATATTAAATATATATAATAAATATGATCTATTCATTTATAAATAATGATTATCTTCACACAATTTCAATTAAATCATAATCGTAATATTTGGTACACATAACTCAAATGAATTTTGTTCTAAAAATCAAAAACAAAAACAAAAACAAAAAAACTCACAAATTTTCATATTATTATTCATGAAGATATATTCTTTTGTGCTTGAGTTTGAGTAACCCAACCACAATTCAAATATTTTGAGATAAACTTAGGTTTGGGCTTTTGTAAAAAGATTTGTCTAACAATTGGGTTTGAGTTCGAGTTTGATCATATCCAACCATATTGGGCAAACGTTCTGTTGGAACAATCTTTTGTGTAAAATAAAATAACTTGAAAATAAATTCAAACAAAATAAATAAATAACATACCAGATTTATTTATCGAACCCAAATAAAATTTAAGACCAATTGAGAGTGTGACACTCTGTCCTTAAGACAGATTCGCTCCCACTACGGTGCTTACGGTTGAATGGCGTCTATCTCCCAGGATACAATGATCTTCACAAATTTATAGAAGCACTTCAAATAAATTTGTTCGGCGAACCAAACCTATGTTCTAACTCTCTGAAAATTTATTCTAAAACTAGAATGAAGAAATAATGCAAAAGGAAAATATGGACTGCAAAGAGACAAAAATCAAACAGATTTTTTCGGATCAGAATATTTGCCCTCATTATCTTCAAGCCGATAAGCCCCATTACCCAGTACCGAGATTATTCTGTAGGGTCCTTCCTAATTTGGGCCAAGCTTCCCCTCTCTGGGATCCTTTTTGTTGCCGATGACTTTTCTCAAGACCAGGTCGCCGATTTGGAACTTCCTTGGGTTAACCCTCTTATTATAAGTTCTGGCAAGCTGCTACTGGTACGCTGCGAGCTGAATCGCAGCTTTCTCCCTTCGTTCTTCTAGAAGATCCAGATCTCGGGCTAAGAGTACATCATTAGTTCCGTTCTCTACTCCCTAGGTTCTGATTCCTGGGATGCCGACCTGCAGCGGAATAACTGCTTCTGTGCCATAAGCCATGGCAAAAGGGGATTCCCATGTTGATCTTCTCGGCGTAGTCTGATATGCCCAGAGCACATTGGGCAGCTCGTCCACCCACTTTCTTTTTGCTGCCTGCAGCCTCTTTTTTATCCCGTCCAGAATTACTTTGTTGGATGCTTCTGCTTGTCCATTGCTTTGGGGAAAGTTTGGTGTTGAAAAGTAGTTCTTGATCTTGAACTTTGCACAGAAGCTCTTAATTAGCTTACTGTCAAATTGTGTTCCATTGTCTGCAACTATTGCTCTTGGAATCCCAAATCTGGTGATGACATTTTTCCAAATGAATTTCTTTACATCCACATCTCAGATTTTGGCAAGGGGTTCAGCTTCTATCCACTTAGTGAAGTAATTAGTTGCCACCAGCAAGT
Organism: Camellia sinensis; assembly: GCF_004153795.1. Lineage (NCBI taxonomy): Eukaryota > Viridiplantae > Streptophyta > Magnoliopsida > Ericales > Theaceae > Camellia > Camellia sinensis. The sequence continues at coordinate 244,823 of NW_021027076.1, read as the reverse complement.
ACTTCCTTTGCCCAGTTGCTTGGGGTAGTTGCCCAACGAGATCCATGCCCCACTGGGCAAATGGCCAAGGACTGGATACAAGGTTCAGGTCTGCTGTTGGTTGGTGTATCAGTGGTGCGAATCTCTGGCACTTTTCATATTTCTTCACATATGCTTCTGCGTCCTTCTGGATGTAAGGCCACCAATACCCCTGGGTAATGGCCCTATGGGCGAGTGATCTGCACCCAGCGTGGCTTCCACAAATTCCTTCATGAATTTCATATAAAAAATCTTCAACTTGTAAAGGATGTACGCACCTTAAAAGGGGTCCAGTGAAGGACCTTCTGTAGAGATGCCCCTCTGCTGTCAGACTGAATCTTGCCGACTTCAATCTGATCTTCTACTTGACAAACTGGTTCCAATAGTCATTCCATTTCATATATAAATGGAAGTGGGCTAATCGTTTTGATGCATCCATTTTTTTTAGAGTTTGATTCATTGCTTTCTTGATTTGAAGGAGAATGGAAAAGCTTCTTCAATTTGTGCTCTTGAAGGTAGTCATTAGTGCTCCTAATTGCAACCATGTTCACAGCCATTGCACCAGTTGTGGCTACCAGAACAGGCCCAGATGCTGCACCAGTTGTGGCTACCACAACAGGCTCAAATGCTACAAATTGGATTAATCACATAAAACAATTTCCCAAATTTCCTTGTTGTCAGCTATTTCCCCAATTTCCCATATGTTGCGGTAAAGAAGATACAAAAACCAACCACATAAAACAATTCTGATTATAAAAATAAAAGATATATTTTGATAGTTGTTATGTGATCACTTCTGTATTCGTAGACTTATTGTACATGTAAAGATTTGAATACAATCATTTTAGATTTGAATACAGAGATCATGACTTTGCTTTTTCTTTTTCTCTCTAAGTATGTAATGCCTTTGTAGGCTTGCTTGTTTGGGAATAATTAAAGGCTAGTACAATTGCTGATTAGAAAAAGGGTTTCTATTATTTGTTTTAGTTACTGGTAACTTCTCTATCATTTCTTTTCTTTTTCTTTTCTTTTGACTAATCGAAGATTAGACAAAATGTTCCTCACCTTTGAAGCAACATGGGACATTAAAACTTTTTTTTTAAGATTATGTTTGGATTAAAAATTTGAGAAGAGATTAGTGAGAGAGATGAAAAAAGATTAGAAAAGTATATGAAATGGAATTTTTTTTTATAATTTTTTTTTACGTTTCCTTTTCATTTCTTCAGGGTGACTCCACCTTAGGCTGATGGGTCCTGACCCCCATCAAGCCTC